>JASSUY010004326.1:0-52618 GCA_032466535.1 Forpus xanthops
TTTTGATGCAGCCCAGGATACAGTTGGCTTTCTGGGCTGCAAGAGCACACTGCCAGCTCATGTTCATTTTCTCATCAACCAACACCCCCAAGTCCTCCTCAGGGCTGCTCTGAGTCTCTTCTCTGTCCAACCTGTAGCTATGCCTGGGATTGTTCCCACCTAGCTGTAAGGACCTTGCACTTGGCACAGTTAAAATTCATCAGGTAGGCATCAGCCCACCTCACAAACGTGTCAAGGTCCCTCTCGATGGCATTCCTTCCCTCCAGTGTATCAACCTAACCACACAACTTGGTGTCATCGGCAAATTTGCTGAGAGCACACTCAATCCCACTGTCCATGTCACCGACAAAGATGTTGAGCAAGAGTGGTCCCAACATCTATCCCTGAGGGACACCACTTGTTACTGGTCTCCAGCTGGACATTGAGCCATTGACCATACCTCTTTGTGTGTGGCCATCCAGGCAGTTCTTTATCCACTGAGTAGTCCACCTATCAAATTGATGTCTCTCCAACTTAGAGACAAGGATGTCATGTGAGACAGTGCCAAACGCTTTGCACAAGTCCAGGTAGATGACATCAACTGCTCTACTCCTGTCCATCAGTTCCATAGCCTCATCATAGAAGGCCACCAAATTGGTCAGGCAGAATTTCCCCTTAGTGATGCCATGCTGGCTGTCACCAAGCACCTTGTTGTTTTTCATGTGCCTCAGCATGCCTTCCAGAACAAGCTGCTCCAAGATTTTGCCAGGCACAGAGGTGAGGCTGACTGGTCTGTAGATCCCTGGCTCATCCATTTTCCCCTTCTTGAAAACAGGGGTTAAATTTCCCTTTTTCCAGTCATCTGGAACTTCTCCTGACTGCCATGATTTTTCAAATATGATGGACAGTGGCTTAGCAACTTCATTTGCCAGCTCCTTCAGGACCCACCGATGGATTTCATCAGGTCCCATGGACTTGTGCACATTCAGGTTCCTAAGGTGGTCTCAAAACAGATCCTCTCCTACAGTGGGCCTAGGGTCTTCATTCTCTCATCTGCCTCCCAAGACTTGGGTGGTATGGTCAGAGCATTTGCCGGTGAAGACTGAGGCAAGCAAGTCATTAAGAACCTCAGCCTTCTCCAAATCCAGGGTAGTCAGTTCTCCTGACAGCTTTCAGAGAGGGTCGATATTGTCCCTAGTCTGTCTTTTATTTGTGATGCAACTATAGAATTCCTACCTGTTATATTTCACATCCCTAGCCAAGTCTAATTTAACTCAACCTTAGATTTCCTAACCTGGTCCCTAGCTTCCCCGACAATATCTCTGTATTCTTCCCAGGCTCCCAGCCCTTGCTTCCACCTTTCATAAGCCTCTCTTTTTACCTCAAAGTTTCCTCAGCAGCCCCTTATCCACCCCAGGATTCTCCTGGCTCTCCTAGTAGGGATGCAGCACTCCTGAGCTTGCAGCAGGTGATCCTTGAATATCAACCAACAGTGTTGGGCCCCCCTGCCCTCTAGGGCTATATCCCATGGAACCTTACTAAGCAGGTTGCTGAAGAGGCCAAAGTCTGCTCTCTTGAAATCCAGGGCAGTGAGCTAGCTGCACGCTGTTCTCACTGTTCTGAGGATCTTGAACTCGACCATCTCATGATTGCTACAGCCAAGGCTGCTCTGGAGCGTCACATTTCCAACCATAAATCTTTTTTGATTTATGAGTGACATAAGGCTGAAAAAAAAACCAAAACCCAAACCTGCAATTTGGGTGGTACAAGCTGATGACATACAAAAATACAGTTAAAAAGTTATTAACTCCATAATTCCATGAAGTCACCTTCTGTCAGCTGATTTTGTCACAATCCTGTCTGCCCCAAACTCATCATGGACATTATTCTCATGCTCAAAACTCAGTTTTGTGCAACGTATGGGTTATTTATCTGTTTTATCATCTGTAAGTAGAAAGAACAAGCACCATCTTTTGCTTTTGCTTACTGCTCTAAAACCCTTCTGATCTCAGTAGCGTTCTCCAGGTGTTGCTAAATAAAGGGCTGGGCCACAGTAGCCATGCTAAAGGTGACCAAGATTTGAGAGGTTTCTTGGTGCTTCCATTGCTTCATAGACTGCTCCCTCTCTGCCTGCTTCAGATGCCTGTCTTACCACTGATTATTGTTTGATGCAGGTTTTGACACAAAAGGAAAAAAAAAACTCAAGTTATGACTAGGCTCTGTAACCACCCATGACTAAACCTTCATGTTGAACCAGTAAAGTAGAGGTAGCATTTTGCAGCCACAACCATTTTTTCCTTTGGAAGATAACATATGTCACTACCTTTTAACATTTTTAACGGATTACATATTTTAAATGGGGAAACTAATCACAAAGCCATGTAAAATCATGATGCCAGATGTCAATATAGTAGAAGAGCAATCCCAGAGATATAACAGACTGGAAGCCACAGTTCATCTAGAAAGCCAACCTGGAAAACATGACAAGTGCTGTGAGTAATGCTGGAGTTCAAACATCTGTTCTGTTTTCTCCCAGAAAAGAAAAAACCCACACCCTGGAATTTTTTAGAGCTACATATATCAGTGCATGCTCTGAAAATGCTGAGAAGCTTTATGTGCCATTTTCTGTCTGCATTTTAAGTAACCTCGCTCTGAGTGTAGACATGACCCTTCATTTTTTGTCTAGAAAAGATGACTAATATGATTTTAGATAGCAACTTGCAGTTTTGAAAATATTATCCTGTGTTTTGCATCAACTGTCCACACCAAGGTGAGAAAGATGAATCTTTGCAGCAGTCTGCTGCACACAAATAGATTCATTAAACACATGTAAGTACAACTCCGCTCATGATGAATAATTTGGAGCAGATCTAGTACAAGGAAAATAAAGCACAAAATTTATTAAAGGAGGAAATGAACATCCTTCTCATTCTGGCCTTCTTAGAAGGACAACATGCTGGGCAACTTTGAGGACGGACAAAGAACTCTGCACGCTGAGCCAAAAATGGGCAAGAAGAGAGTCATCAGCCCTCACGTTCGGAAAGCTGAGTCCTGCTCAGTCGTTACTTGCAATGCAAGAAAGTGTGTGTGCGAAAATCCTAGGAAATAGCACAATGCTATAAAGGGCCATTCTTTGTCTGACTTCCACCGGTGATTAGATTTATGATCAGAGAAACAAGTTGTTCACTTGCATGGAAGTCAAAAGGATACAGAAATAGCTAGAAAGTTCTTAAGGTGCAATAGGATTCGGATTGGTGTCACTGAATTAGAGGATGACAAAATAAATCGTGCACTGCACTTTTTTCCCTGGGCAAAGTGCACAGACAAAGAAAACCCATGCAAATGAGAGGTCTTTGGGGTTTTTTAGTAAAGTAAGACAATCCTTACTGAAAGGCAATTCCTTTCAGTGATCAAAGTACAACCTCATCTCTCAAAGCATTATTAAAATACCATTCCCATAACATCATTTGGTCTTACTACCATCAACCAGGAAAATTTGAGTAAACAGAGTATTTAATTTGCAGGCTTACTACTCAGCTAGAAATACACTATCAAGTTGTAATTCTTCAAGGATAATAAGCTGTAATGTGTGGTGTGGCTACTTCTTGGCTTCTACATATTTCTAAAATAGACCAGTATTTCCATTTTTTAACCAAGTTATTACTGCTTTAACATATGTTATGTTACCCCTGTCAGAATATACTTAAACAACTGATAACTTATTTTGTGGAAGGACTTGGAAGCACCAGTCAGAGATTATGCCATAACAGCATTATGGTCAGAATAGGAAATAGCAACAGAGTGTGTGCAGCACATGAGACAGCAAATCACAGACAGGACTACAAGGTAATAAGCAGACAGGGCAAATGTAAAATCAGAGATAATCTCCTGTCTAAATACTGCTAGGTATTTGGAGGTATCTCTGGGTTAAGAGCGATAAAATGGCCAGCAGGTGGGGCTTAGGGCTCAGTGTGCAGGTTTTTGTGCTTGGCTTTGTGTTTGCTGGGTTTGGGGTATTTTAAACAGAAAACAGGTTTCAGGAAAAGTCTCTGCTTGCTGCAAACGAAGATGTGGTCAAATTGTATATAAATGGCAACAAAAAGATGTCGGTGAGCTAGAAATACGTTAATTAACAAATAAGGGATTGGATCATCAGACACATTTAAGATGTTATTAATAACCCCAAATGTAAAATTTAGAGTTTATTTTAACTTTTCTTTCAGTAATAAAATTAGATGAGATAAAAATTCTGTTCAGGAGAAGCACCTGAACTACAAGTAAAATAGTGTAAACTGGAAGCTAATCCACTGAAACCACAAGCCTTATATAGATTAATATTGAACAGGTTTGTACTTGTACTGGGGGCAAGAAGTATATAATGGTAACGATAGTCAGAGTGTTCTGAGTATTTAAAAAGAGCATTGGCATTAAAAATGATTACAGATAGAAACGCATGAAAAGTCTTCTCTAACATATTTACATAATTGTATATAGTAGAATAAAAATCATAGAAAGGTTTGGGTTGGAAGACACCTTAAAGATCATCTAGTTCCAACCCAATAAACAATATCAGCTTATTAATATGGCTTTTTCAAACAGCCGCTCTGAATAAATCTACAGCTTTGTAGAAATTAACACAACTTTGAACTTAATTACTCGAATCAAAAGAGTGAATATCTAAGGGGAAGCTTGTAACAAATTGAGGATAATCACATTCAGGAGAGCATTAAAACCATTCCAGTTTCTCTTTGTGCTCCCAGTACTCTATACAGCCAGATATCACTTCCTAATCCAAGTCTGGTTCATAAATTGATTGTAATGATCACATTCCGATAGTGCTTTTATCCATAGCTCACTAGCAGGCGATGTCAAGTCAGAGGTAGGTTATCACTATTCTGAGCCTACTTCAGGCACTTGCTCAGCCTCTGGCGCAGAGTGGGACACGCAGACACGTCCTTCAAAGCTTGCCAGCACAGACCAACACTGACATCTGGTGCCAGCAGAGCCATTTTACACTGGGGCAAAGATAACTCCATACAGCTCACTGAAGAGTTGCTACTTTGACACGAAGATAAATCAGTTCCACCTACTGAGCACCATATCACATCAAAGTTTGACTATAGGGTAAAGAAAGGAACAAGTGAAAATACAAAGGATATACTGAAAGCCAGGAAAAGAAAGTGAGAGTACATTCACAGAATCGTTTCTACAGTGCACTTCCCCCAAATTGGTGGTATTGGCCATCACAGCCCAAAATAAGTTCAACAGCTGCTAAAATAGGGAGTTCACAATTTCTGTGAGAACAGCATTAGGATTATCTTTGCCAGGACGTGCAGAGCTTGCACACTAGAAAAGCACAGGAGTTGTTTGTACTCTGAATACAGGTGCTCAAAGGGTGACTGGCATGAGCTTACCTATCTTGAACTGCTACAGCCACTATCTGCTGCATTTTGCAGGGTTGGGAATCACCCTGTGCCAGGACTTTTGGCTACTTGTCCACAACAATCTGCCCCTAGGCAATGAGGCATTTAGCCTAACCCCTATCGATAGCTGAGCACAGGTTGGGTTTGGGATACCAGTTTTGTATAGTGACTCTCTGAACTAATAAGGAATTAAACTTTTACACTGCTCTTGGTTCTGCTAACAGCTGCAAGCTCATGTCTATAAAAGATGCACAAACCTGACACAACTACAAGCCAAACTCACTATTCTCTCATGCAACTAGCCAACAGAGAACTATATCCAACACAGAACCATTTCCAAAGTATAGCTGTTCTGTGCATTGAAACACTTTGCAACATGTTCTCATTCCCATAAGGCACTCAGCAGCCAGCAGACTGTTGTAATAATATTATTTGCAAGAAGAGATTTGGAAAAAAAAAGTCTTTTTATTACTCATCTTTGTGCCAGTGCAGACAGGATCCTAACATACCAGATGTTTCTTGTTTCTTTTTTCCTAAGCTGCACTTGGGGTTTTGGTATTTCTAGAATTTGAGGGTTTCAACGAGGTTTCTGTTACCTTAAGCAATCCAATTTAACACTGTCTCAAAAATCTGAGATGAGTAAAGCTTGCTTGCAAGAAACACACCAAGCCTCTATCCAAAGTGAACACTTTGGGTAACTCTTGGGAACCCCACCTTCCTAAAAAACATGAAAACAGTAATAAGCTCTGCAAGTTCCATGAATGGAAAAGCATTCATTACATGAAGTTTTGTGGTTTTGGGAGGGAGAGTTGCGCTTGCGGATTGTGTTTTCTTGCCTTTTCTGTTTTGTTTTGTTCAAACGGAGATGGTGAAAAACACTGAAATACCAGAACTATGTAGAGCCCTGTATTTTGCAGGGAAAATACAGGAAAGTATTGAGGATTTTGAATGCATGCACAGGGAAGGGGGTGAAATAGCATGTCAACTCATAAAATGACATACGGTTTGTCCAGTTAGTGCAAAGTGTTACAGATCGGTTTTCAGTTCATCTTAACTAAGAACACAAAGATCTTTTTTAAGCACCATAGCTACTCCAGCAGATGTGTGACTGAAGTTTTAGGCTTTCCTGCTTGGAAGAGATGCCAGTACATTTCAGTTCTCTAATCCCTAACAAGAAGTGGCTTCTGCTATAACAAAATATGAGCAAGTATAGAAGGAATACAGTTTACAGCACCTTATTTTACTGACTGCGTTTGGAATTCAGTGTTTGGCCACTACACGAATCACACTTGAATTATGAATGATCTCTAAGCCCTACGTTAGGAGTCTGCATTACTTTTGAAAAATAACACAAATAATGTGCAAAACGTTACTCTCATTTTCTGGATAATAGATAAAACAGAAGGAATTCACTGGGGAGGGGAATTAAAGCAATTCAAGCACAGTAGCAGACAGTTGGGCAAGAAGCAATGGCAAATGGAAGTCCCCACAGCTACGGCAAAAGATCACCATGCAGTTTACAATTTAAAGTAACATTACACTGCAATGAACAATCTGACCTCTGATTTGTCTCACATCCTGATTTTGATCATCAGACCAACAGCTTATTAAATGAGGATGGGTCATTTGTTTTCTCTCCTAACGACCTGCACTAAAATCAGGCAGACACAGCTGGCTGCTTTACCACTAGCTTAACTACAGTGGTGGACTATAATGTTGCAGTTGCATGCTCAGTGCCAAAAAAAAATCATCTTTTTGAATTATGCCTTTACTAACAGCTTATTGACTTTTATATCTTTAAATCTACTACTAAGTATAAACAAAGAAATCAAAATGGGTAGCCAGGTTCCCTTCATACAATCTGCTGGCATAGTGAAAGAAAGCCTCTCTATGCTTTCAAAGCATTGCATGACAATGAGTAATAAAACACTGAACTACACAATCACTTCTAATATTCTTGCAAACTAACACTTCACTTTTTTCTCCTGACAGTATGTGTGGAAATTCAGGCCCCATCATTACACAATTTTAGGTTTGGACACAGTCTGAAAGAAATAGTATTACATATGACTGTAAGACTTCCACATCTTATTTAAGGTCTCATTTGCATTGCCTTCTTTTTCTCCTTTTTCCCACCCTTCCCACACTCAGGACAAAGGGGATTCCTGGTTGGTCCTTATAAACCCAGCTCTCTGGAAAACACTGTCAGAAGTAGGCAGGGGCTTGCATTTCCAAAACATGCTCAAGTTTGGGGCCTGTCAGGGACTAATACACAGATGTCTTCAGATTTCAAATAAACCAAATAGGAAAAAAGTACAGACTCAACAACAAGAGCTAAAAATGTAAGGAATACTAAGTTGGTCCTCCATGCAACGTTAGGAAACATCGGTGTCTTTGAAGATGTTCCATTCACAGAAGCTGTCCAAGCTTGCTTCTACTCCAAGCTTTCCCCATCACAGTAACTAACACATGCTGAACTACCATCATAAACACTTGTTCAGTCATCTTCCCTCTTAAGTATGCTACAATACAAAAGGCTTATTTCTTAACAATGTTTTTTGCACAAAACCCTCACTTCTGTGCAACCTTTCCTATCCAGCACAACTTGGAACCACCAAGCATCCTTCGCAGGCTGTGCTGGCACTCTCTGATGCCCACCACAGAGCCACTCTCCCAGCCAGCACCCTCACGAACAGCTACAGCAAAGGCAGCAGGTATGGGGATAGCCCCAGGAAACCCCATGTTCACTAACACAGCTTTTTCCCTGGCCAAAGGCACCAGGACAGAGTGAAACTTTCATCCTTCCTGTTAGTCAATGGCATGAGGGTCTCGCTAAGGTGAGGTTCAAGTTTCCACTAACATCAAACAGAACCCTTCACAGGCACTATGGAAGTAAGACAGGCATTGCTGATCACTGCAGTATCTGCAGAGAAAAGACTGACTTCTGAATAAGAAGTTATTAAACAAGATATGCAAGTAGAGCCTAAAACAGTTTACAGGAACCATAACAATTATTAATAATTACCATAATTGGATTTTTCATTAGGGACTGTAGTGATAGGACAAGGGATAATGGGTTCAAACTTCAACAAGGGAAGTTTAGGTTAGGTATGAGGAAGTTCTTTAGCATGATGGTGGTGAGGCACTGGAATGCACTGCCCAAGGAAATTGTGAATGCTCCATCCCTGGCAGTGTTCAAGGCCAGGTGGATGGAGTTTTAGGCGATGTGGTTCAGTGTGAGGTGTCCCTGCCCATGGTAGGGGGGTTGGAACTACATGATCTTAAGGTTCTTTCCAACCTTTACTATTCCATGATTCTATGAATAAGCATCCCAAGATCAACTTGAGTATAGTGTGCTTATTTTTTAAGCACAGTTTAACCAATTTCAGTTAAACCTCAATATAAACAATAAAATTGCTGGGTTTCATATACATTTCACTGGGAAATGATTCTAGCCTGAGATGTAACACTTCAGTATCAACTGTTCCACACATGTGTGAAAAGCCACAAAGAGATTACTCTGCATTGTACATTAGTTTTAGAAGAACTGCTCAATTTCACTATAGAGGAGGTTTGCCACCTCTCAGCCTGCAAGAAGTGCTTGGAGTGCTTTTAAACCAACATTGTCTGCATTTGCAGATGCCCCAAACTGGCTTATGACCCTGTCTGAACTTTTTGCCCTGGGCATGCCAGAATCTGGGATCGGGCCTCCAAGTGTTACCATGAGGACCATGAAGAGCCCAACTCAAACCCAGCTTACAGCTCCATTACCTTCAGAAGTTGACCGTACGCAGAGAAATTGCTCTCTTACCTATACAATCTATATCACCTACCTTGCTCAGCCTTATGCAATACCTAGGTTCTCAAAATTCATTTCTAGAGCTCTGCTGATGTCCTCAGCAGCTCAGCAGCCACATAGCAGCAGCTGTTTTCACTTGGCTACTTACTCAGATCCTAAAAATGCAGAGATAGACACCTCCCAAACCTTCTCTCAACAGACCTATCTGTTCCCTGATGCACACTACTTCAAAGGCAGTTTCTTGCAAGTGCATGTAAATCTACAGGAGTTTACCAGGGGAAGCCAAGAGTCTGCAGCCCTTGCAGGCTTTGCACCCATGTGACAGGCAAAGCATGCTCACTAATGTACACTTTCTTTCTTAGAAAAGCACCTTTACATTTGCAACAAAAAACAGGAGAGAAACAGATTTTGCTGTGAGAAGTATATTGATTAGTAAGCTGCAAAGTAGGGATGAAAGTCTTCAGTGTATCCATGCCTGGAAAACTTTTATTACATCTGTGTGACCATAGTGACATTCAGAGAATAGCTGGGATTGTCCTAGGTTTGACTTCCTAGATGGTCAGAGAAAGTATTAACGTCCCTCACCTCTTTACAGCTGCCCTTTCTGAAAACAAACAGATTTCTAGCATACTTCAACAAATAAGACATACAACACTGGATTTTCTGCCACTGCCATGCATGCATTCCTCCAGATTTACTCCCTGACATTTGACACAGAAGTCTGAAAAAAAGGGACAAAGTTTCATGTGGTTGCAGAATATAAAAATATAGTAAACAATGGATTTTTTCCCTTTATTTGTACCATGTGTCTTCTGCTCTGTAATCTACTACAGATGGTACTTTTCTTGTTACATACATGTAGCATACACTACTTTTAAGGAGTTATATGTGTGTGTTTTATGATGGGACAATATAATACCATGAATTTGAGGAAACATCTTTAAAGCCAATTTGAAATGTGGTTTATAAATTTTAGGGGAGCACAAAGCTATCCAGCACTGATGCACACATAGAAGGCCCAGTAAGGACAACAGACTGTCTGACTGCAACAAGACGAGGACAGATGAGTTCAGCTGCAGGTTCTTTTCAAGCATGCTCAACAGTTGTAAGAGTTCAGAAAGACCGTTTCACTTCTTTTTTCCACGTTAGTTACCAGGCTGTTGATGACTTTTTTGATTTCAATTTAGAGCTTTAAAAAAAAAGGCAAAATAAAAATCAAGCATACCATTTACCACATGTAAACATACTGCTATTAATGGATACCTCGGAGGGGTCAGGAGGGAAAATCTGAACACAGACAAAAGACATTCCTTTGGCCATAACAGATTTTTTTTATTAGATACACATATGAGGTCCTTCACACAAATCTTGCAAAGAGTTTAAAAGAGGCTTTAGAATAAAAACTGATCAGCCAGTTGTCAGGAGACCTATGTGGTTCCTCTGATGTAGGATTAAATGAATTAAGCATGTACATATACTTCAGAGAGGTACTACTTAGAAGTGTGTCCTTCAAAAATTGGTTTGATTAATAAACAGAAAATAATTTTGAGAACTGGATTAAATTTATGTACCCATCAGATAATAGAAAGCATCAAGAACCATAGAAAACCCTGCATATTACAACAGCAGTCACCAATAACATGCATTATGAAGGAATTTTTAAGGTGTGTGCCTGTCTGTAAGGAATTTGTCATGGTTTAAGCCCAGGTGATAACTTAGAACCATGCAGTCGCGTGCTCACTCCCCCTCTTCTTCCTCCCCTGGCTCCCGGAGAGATGGAGAGGAGAATCAAAAGAATGTAACTCCCACAGGTTGAGATAAGAACAGTCCAGTAACTAAGGTGTAACACAACCACTGCTGCTACCACGAATAATAATAAGGGGAATAACAAGAGAAGAGAATTAAACTGCTCACCACCTGCCGACCGATACCCAGCCCAACTTGAGCCAACAGGACACCTGACCCAAAATTGACCAAAGAGGTATCCCATACCACAGTATGTCATGCTCAGGACATAAAAACGGAGGGCAGAAACCTGGAAGGGTGGGGGCTCGCTGCTGGGTCGGGCTTGGTATTGGGTGGTGAGCAATTGTATTCTCTTCACTTGTATCTCCCTTATTATTATTATTATTGGTGGTAGCAGTAGTTGTTTGTGTATATACTGGGCATGATGCGCTGTGGTATGGAATACCTCTTTGGCTAGTCTGGGTCAGGTATCCTGTTTCTGCTTCCTCCCAGCTTCCCCTCCTCCTTGGCAGAGCATGAGACTCAGAAAGTCCTTAGTCAGAGTAAACATCACTTAGCAACAATTAAAAACATCTGTGTTATCAGCATTGTACCCAGGCTAAAAGTCAAAAACACAGCACTGCACCAGCTACTAAGGAGAAAAATGAAGCTTATAGCTGAACCTAGGACAGTATCCGCCCCTTATTCCATACTGTTCATGTCATGCTCAGATCCCACATTTTTCAATATACTTCATCCAGTCCATTGACATCAGGCTCCATCTCTTGTAACAGTCTTTCAGAGCAGGACAGGTGGGGTGTAGTGTTGGACTGCTGCCTGCTGATGACACTGCCAAACTTGTATGGTCACTGCTGAGATTGTCTGGTTTCATCAAAGTTCATTCTTTGTTGGGGTGATGATCAGAGGGAAATTAGGGTCAGTCGCTGGTGACCTGACACATCTAGCTGAATTTAAAATCCAACATGCAATACAAGCACATATACATTTTGATAGTTAAGAAGAGAAAATGTAATTAACAGTACATTTTCATGCACTCAAGTGACAACTTGATTTACTTAATTTTTAAAAATTTAAGCATATCTCTCCATGTTTAACAATTTTACTTGCCAGTTCTCAGAGAAAGAATATTAATTTTGGTGCTTGCAGACAGGTGACAATTTTGAGACTTCTCCTGATGTTCCTCAATTTGCGTAGTTGGATAAATGGTGATCAAAGTCCAATTAATGAATTACATCAGTCACACTTCTCTCTGAATATACAATAACTTCACTGGTCTCCTACAAACAATGGAGAGTTTCAAACATGAGGATGAACTACGCCATCACAGGAAGTTAAACAAAAAGTTAAGCTTGCTTTGACACTGCAGTCCCGGCTGTGAAAAATAGGCAAGCTCTACTACCTTACATTAGAAGTAGGCAAAACTGTCTCTGTTTCCCATATCTTACATACACATGCTTTCTCAAATGCATATCAGAAGACTGTACCTTTGGAAGTGAGCAATGAAGATTAGAACAAAGTTTCACCACCACATCATTTTAGGCTACCTTGAAAAGCACCTGCAGAACAAGCTGAAACATATAAATGTCTTTTAACCAAACCAACAGAAGTGATTTGTCAGTCAGGTAAACAGATCTAACATAAAGCTCTGATATAAGCAAAATATGTCCCCAAAAATTCTCTTGTAGATTATTGAGCTGCTTGTAAAATCAAAACTTAAAAGAGATTCAGCATGTGGTTTGCAGATCAGATAGTTTTCACAACTTCATAGTCAGGTTTTCTGGTTTGGTTTTAAGAAACAATTTGTACTTCATGTACCACATTTATCAATGAGTATACTATTTTCCTGTTGTTAATTTCTGAGCTTATATTAAAATGTCAATCCTTCACATAACTAACAAAGCCTGAGGCAGGAGAAGAATTCTACAGACTGAGGTCTTGAAAAAATCTAGTTATTTGTAGTCATGGTAGTGACACGTTAATCTTACTAAAAGATATTTCTTATTAAAACAAATTACAGAAGTCAAGTTCACAAAAGCCAGTGAGTTATTTCCATTCTTTTCACCCATGTGCAAATCCTGAGTTACAACTGAGAGGGAATGCTTTAGTGCTTGAAAACTTAGGGTCTCACAAGAGTGGAGTAGAGCAGGAGAATCCACTCCCTCGACCTGCTGCTCACACTGTTGGGGATGTAGTCCAGGACATGGCTGGTTTCTGGGCTGCAAGTGCACATGGGAGCCAACTCATGTTGAGCTTCTCATCAATCAACACCTCCAAGTCCTTCTCCTCATTGTTCAGGGCTGTCCAGCCTATAGTTGTTCTTGGGACTGCCCCAACCAAGGCATGGTACCTTGCACTTGGCCTTGCTGAACTTCATGGGGTTTGCACCGGCCCACCTCTCAAGAGTGTCCAGGTTCCTCTGAATAGTATTCCTTCCTTCCAGCATGTCAAATGCACCACACAGCTTAATGTCATCAGCAAACTTGCTGAGGGTACACTTAATCCCATGATAATATGATTCATATTTCTTCATATTTCTTCTTGGCTAAGAAGAGCTAAGCACTATTAACTGACTTTCTTGGACCAGCTTACGGCAAGACTTAAAACCAAACTCCTACTACATTTCAAAGCTCCGTATCTTCTCCACAGGTGGTTTCTTAGTGCAATTAATATTTCAAAAATATATTTTCTCTGTCTGAAATTCCCTACTTAGTACCAAAAACACAGGCTTTGCCAGAAGGGTTTGTCATGGAAAATCCTATCATGAGAGTGCTATGTGGGGTTTCATTGTCCAAAAGGGCTATAAGCATAACCAGATGGGAAGATCTACTAAACTCTCCTTATTTTTCTTTCTCAATAAAGCATTTATTGCTGTGGTAGTTTAGCATTTAGTTAGCCAGTGATTCTGGTAATCAGTGTATTTTTGTGAGGAAATGATACTGCAATACTCTTCTGTAAAGTGTCAGCACCAGCCATCACTGTAACTCTGAGCTCAATTGCAGACCTATCATAAGCAAAGGTAAAACGTTGTGTTAACACCAAGCGTGCAATAAAACTACTTACTGAAGTCCTCAAACTCGGAACTACAGTAGTAACATGGCAAAGAGAGATAGTGTAGAAGGTGATATGTGAAGAAATATAAGCACCTCTGCAAGCATAGCTTGGTGTTAGCATGCCAGAGAAAGATTTATAGGAGGACAAACGTAAGCCCATGAAAATAGTTTCCCCATTGATTCAGATATGAACTTTAATAAATGTTTGAAATCAAGCAGTAAATAAAGTTCTTACTGATTGACAAAGCAGTGGCTAGGTGTACAGCATAGCAGCTGCCAATGCAACTCAAAAGATTATCAATGAAATTCAATCTTAGGGTATTTTTGTTTGACAAGAGATTTAGAATTACTTTTTATGGCATCAAAACCAGTCTGACATAATCTCTGGAATATCTGTGACTTTTTATCCAGTTTTATTCTTCTCCTGTAGTTCTACAGCCCTCATTAAGAGGGAAATCAAAATCTCAACTTCCTGTTCCTTCACAAAGCCATTCCAAAATTTGTCTTGCTCTGCTTCAAATCTATCCACATGATTTGCGAAGCAACAGGAAGAAACTGTGCCTCACCACTAAGTCATTGCTACTTGCAGTAAGGTAAATGAACTCCACTTTGAAGACAAAACCCTCAGCAGAGCCAAGAGGCTGGAACAAAGAACAGAAAAGAGAAAGACCTTGTAATACCCATTAAACAGTTTCAAAAGCTTGTTTCAGTTTATCTGCTGGCATGTCTCCAACGACTTTTGTTTCTATGTATATGAAGCTAATGAAAGTTAAATCTACAGTCAATAAACACTTAAAATCAGTTCATTTGGAAACAGGCTATAAAAATCTGTATAATATGAGCAGACTTAACTGTATTTCTGAATTAAAAAAAATCAACTGAATAATAAGAAAATAAAAGAAAGCCTGAAACTATAGTACATAGTTGAAGCACAAATTTAACATGTTTGCTCAAAAAGGTATCACTAGTTCTAACATAAAAGGCATTTAAAGAAAAGCTAAGGATCAAAGGCCTCTTATCTTCAGTGATGTATAGGAGGATCTGCAATTTCTCCTGCAATTTTGCAACAAATGAATGTACTGATATTTAGGGGGCAGGGAAATTTCATAACATGCCCTATAGGTCACACCAGCTGGGGTCGCAAATGTCAGTCACATGGTGACAAGAGCCAGCAAAGATGCCATCCAGGGAGGGTCAGTCTCCTCCGGTGATGAGATTTGCTGCTGCAAGTCAGAAACCCTCCCGCAGCACCCAGGGCATTGCAGCATCCTTGCCAGAGCTGTCCCACAGCCTTTCATGGCCCTGCTCCCTGCAGCGCCTTGCTCTGCTCACAGCTAGTGCCCAGGAAGGGGCACACGAATCTCACAGCTTTGCTTCCCTGACAGCGAGACCGATCTCTGGCCGACACAGAGAGTGTGGAAGATAAGAACCCAAAAGTGCCACAGGACCCCTTCCCACCGCCACCACTGCAAAAAATTGGGAACTGCACGTATCAGCACTGCAGGGCCAATGGTGCCAGCCCCACCCCTTCCCCTTGGACACAAAATTCATCTCCCCAAGAACATTGAGATGTCTGCATTCCAGACCTAAGCAGCAAAACTAGAGGGTCCTATGAACCTGAGCCACCTTCTCCCAGGAGCAGCTGCATGCAACAGGCACGTGGCTCTACAAGCTGCATTCTCTCCACAGCAAAGCGTTAAGAGGAAGGTCTGCCCCTGTGTGTGACAGAGACCACCACTTCTCTGGCTGTCTGCCAGCAGAAGAAAACACAGGCAGGAAAAAAGAACCCACCAATCTTGCTTTATCTGCCATGATGCTGCTGCAAGTCTGCAGGAGAAAGCAAGGAGAAAGGGTTAAAGACAAGTCAGTGACAAAAAAGGCTTCAGACAGAAAAGCACAAGGGGAATAAAGAAACAACAGTCCCACATGAGACTTGGAAGTGACATGGAAAAATGAAGATAGAAGAGCTATCTTAAGGTTATATGATCCATGGAAGAGAGTCCTAAATCCTCTAATGTTGTAATACACATTTTTATCTTGAGGCTCTGAAATCCTCTGAAATCCTATAATTAGAGAATTCTCTTTCTGTGGATCAAAGACAGTGCAGAATTGCAGTTCTTACTTTACAAGTAACCTTCCTCCACGCTGCAAGAGAGCAGGCAAGAGGAGCAGAGTCCAGATGTATGGACTGCACGTCTGCTCTTGTCCAGGGCATGCTCATAGCGCTGCAGCCACCAAACCGTTAAAATGGAGCTGTTGAAACCTCCTGCATGTCACATCACAGCCAAAGTAAGGATAGAAAGCCTGCAAGCCCATGACCAGACATGCCAGATGTGGACTGAGGCCACATCTGTCAGAGGCACCAACCCTGCCATCAGCTGAGGAAAGACACCCCAGATCAGCAGTTGTCCTTCATCTGCAATTCCAGACACATACAGGAAGCCAAGTCCTGAATACTTGGAAGTTTTATCTGCAAAGTTAGGATTCTGTCACTTCTGTTTTCATTACCTGATAGCATTGTCCAAGATGACACAGATTTTCCAACTTTCTTCAAGGAGGCTTAAAAAATAACTCCCCCAGCACTTGTCTCAAGGACACACTGACAATAAAGTATGCCCCATGCTGCAGTTACAGTGATTCTAAAAACAATTACATATATAGAAATTATATATATATATGAATAAAGACTCCATTAATGAGATAAAACTTGGATTGTGTATTGCTGCCTCTGCAGTAGTGCCTCTAAAGCAGACACTGTAACTAGAAGATTAGAGGAGTTATGGAAAACTTGACCTTTCAGCTGAAAAAAATTCACCGTCTTATTTTAGGAATCATTTAACTGGCAGTTGCTGCACTTGGCCTTTCATCTGTTCCACAGCATAAACTCTGACAGTCTAACATACTCTTTCTTTCCCTAACTGCTGGCCAGTTCAAAGCATGCATTTTCCAGTGACTATGTAATTTGGGTTTGGGCTGATGTCATAGCTGCCACTCCAGCAGACCTACTAAAAACATAAAACAAAGGCATCCACAACTTCAGCTGCTCTCCAAACGAAAAACATGCCTTTGCAGAAGGAAGCTACTAGGCCACCTTATAAACGGGGATTGCTGTACAGCTGTTTTACTCAGAAATGCTGGAGATTCTTAACAACTAAAAGTACACACCGTTTAAAACATTTAAACTCCAGAGCAACAACGCTGTGCAGCATTACAAGAACACCAGATTCTCCCTCACAGACTTTCTCCAGTTGAAATTGTATCCATAAAAACTACAGGATGCAACTGTAGCACTCAGCAAAAACACAATTCAACAGACATTCTCCCACTCAGTTCTGTTTTATTTCACTGTAACACAAGACTAAAGAGCGATGAGGCTGCTGCTTGAAAAAAAGCTGATTTAAGGTATCAAACTAGGCCTAAAATACAGAAGAAAATTCAGTGTCCCTTCAAAATAGAAACTCTAATAGAATGCTGAACAAAAGGGGAAGGAAGATTAAAAGCTTTTAAAACACGTAGTTGATGATGCTGGGGGAAAGACAAATTGCCAAAAATCCATTTTCATGCGCAAAACACTCATTTCCCAGCACATACATATTTGAGATGAGATGGACAGAAATAACTCAAAGGCATGCTTTGGCAAGTACTTAATGAATGAGCTTGCTTTCCCCTTAAAAAAAAAGCATGCTATAGACATGAGGTTCTGCACTTTGTCATAGCAAGGCCAGGTAACGGATAACAGTAAAGTTTTAGGATAGATTTATGAATCAGATCAGTGGACTTTCTGGAAAAAAGGATTGCATAAGTGCTACTAAAACTGTCAGCAAGAAGCAATTGATAAGGATTCTAGAAAAAAAACAGTCATGAAGGCTAATTTTTGCCAGTGGTCTTGCCCAAATATACACAGGCCGGAACTATTACTATCAAGAGCATAAATTCCAACACCATAATGCGAACTACATAACATGTTACTTCATTTTCCTTCAGCCTCCCATCTCTTTTTCCTCCATCCTCTTCCTTCATGAAGGAAGGAGATGATCATTAAAGTGTGCTCTGAGTTATTTACAGTTGAAGTATTTAATTTTCTTTGCTTTGGTCGCTTCCTGGAGAAAAAAAAAAAACACACCAATGTACAAAGCCTGTGATCTGACAAAGGCAGAACACACACAAATCAAAAAGTAACTTAATTATACTTTTAAAGCTACACATTTCAGAGCCAGCAAATTCCCTGAACTCTGATGACTCCATTTACGCTGCTGTTGATTTCTTCATCCTAAAACTGTAATGATATCTTTCTTTAAAAAAGAAGCCTTCACACAGCAATTCTTAATAAATGCTAAAATATCACTGTGATTTTTCTTCTACTTTTGCAGGTGGGGCTTTTCATTTTGGCATGAATAATTAAACCATGCCACAATGTTCTGGAGTTGAAAAAGTTTATTGATTAGCCTTCAATAATAATCTTATTTCTGCATATTCTGAAAGAAAATGCCTGTGAAGAATCAATAAACCAGAGGAAGCTTCAGTTTCCTGATGCAGAGGTTTACTACCTGGCTGCAACATGCCAGTGACAAGCAGAGCATGACACTGACCCTCCCAGTTGTCTCCGGTCAGATGCTGCTGGAAGACTTTCTTATTCATCTCATCAGCGATTTTCATAAATTAGGTGAAAGAACACCTCTGAAACAGGAATTCTGAGTAACTCAAAGCACAGTTTAAGCTGAAAACATCATGTGCATAACATGACAAATTCCATTCTTAATGCTATTAAACAGGGAATATTCAATATTTTGTGCTGTAGAAAGGAAAGGGACACACTTTTAAAAGAGTGCCAAATAAAAAGAAGGGAAGATTTGGCCATCAGTAATGCCTATGCTGTCCTTCTGCTCCTGAAAAATGCTGTTACTTCTTCTTCTCCAGAGCAGTAGAACTTCTTCCAGCAGTTCCCGTCAGCAAATAAAGCGAAGTTCCTGTTGGGCTGCTGTTTCTACACAGGGGTTACGTGCTGACCAGGTACGCTGGAGTTACAGCATGACAGACAAACATTTAACTGTTTGCAAAGCTGCCCATTAAAGGTCAGATGGGTAGAGCCTGAGGAGAACCCAGGCTCTAACTGGATAATGCATCACAAAGATCTTAGTTATCTTTGTTAACCTACCAGCCATTTGTTGAATAAATATTTATTTGTTACTTACTAATTATAAATAATTATTTAAATATTACTAAACAATGGGCCTTAAAACACACATTTAGACCCTGCTGGTCCCATTAGCCAAGGACACAGAGAAGAGCCAAGACAGCACAGATTTTTTCAGATATTAAGCTCAAATGGTCATATAGATGTCTGGTTTCAGTTTTGGTTTTGTTTTTTTTTTAGCAGTACTAGCTAAGTTTGCATGAAATGACAACAAATCAGAAAACTAAAAAGAATGTACTGTGCAGGCAAAGAGGTGAATTCCATCAGCACATTCATCAACTCCTGACTCCTTAGCTTGCAGTTAGAAGGAAGGCATTCAATACAAAAATATTACTATCCTCATGAACAATGAAAATGCTAAAAAAAGAGTAAGAAAGTGTGTTTAGTTTACTAAATCCAGACAAGAATGAAGAAACAAAAATTATTTTTAATCTCACATTTAAAAACCCAACCTGAAAATAGTGACATGTGCATTCATATTTTGTACTGTTTGGACAGCTTTAAAACAAGAATTTCATACTAGCTGTAATGATCATTATTAAATGCCAAATAAGACCGATGTATTTTAATTCATGTTGAATGTCTCAGGAATACAAAACAAAGCCATTCTTTAACTTAGCTACTACTTCAGTGTCCTTTTTAGAATGCCACATTTTCAGAAAACAGCATAGAGGATTGAGAGAACAATGGAAGCCAGATGGAAGCAAGAATGCAAAATAATTGTGTCAAGAGCATTTTGCTGGAAAATCCCAAACTTCTCTACAAATTTGGTGCTCATATATGGAGCTTGTGAACTGCAAAGTGAAGAGTAATAGTGAAGTCAATACTGAAGAGAGAAATACAGCATGAAAAACATCAAGGATGGCTGTGCAGTGTACTGCCTTGCTCCTCCAAAAATGTTTATACTTTTTCTGTGTGTTTGTTTGCAAGCATATCCCATAAAACTGCCTTACAACCATTTGTACGTTTGCAATGTACAATATACTTTTCAGTTTGCCTCTTAAATCCATGTATTCCTGCATTACTGCTGTTATTCTGCAGGTGTATATCTATATCAGAGAATACTTTTTTCTTCCATCTCCACCTTTTATGGCATCATGTCTAGTATTAATGCCAGCCATAGATCACAATTTACATTGCCAAATGCTATATACCACAGTAAAGTCAAAAGAACTATGTGGGGGATCAACAATATATATAAGTACTAAGCCCCGTATCAAAGTTGAAAACAAAAGAACCAAAATTATTACCATTCAGATCATCATTTTTAACCTTAAATTTTAAAGCTTGGTTCTCAAAATAGCTGGATTGTCTCAGTGAAGACAAGTAGTTGTGAACAAACTCAGAATTGGGAAGAAAGGTGTCACTTGATATGGCATTACATTAAGTGTTTGGAAGACGTTGGCTTTGCCCTGTTCAATACAGGAAGGTATTCCATAGATGTCTGGATTACACAAAATAAACAGAAAACTTTGTTTTCAAAAAATGTTCTAGTATTTGCATTGATTTACAAATAAGACCTCAGGGGAAAAAAAAAAAAGGCAACAATCAAATTCCTCCCCTATTGTTACAGTTACTAACACAAATGCCTATTTTGTGATATAGCTACAATACCAGGACCGCTCCTGCAGTAAGAATACGTCTTCTCTTTTCCTACTAAAAGCCATATATTATTTTGATGAATAACACGCCAGAGGTTTGTTTGGCTGGTCTAACAACATGATGGAATGCTTTTTCCACTGTAACTAGAAAAGCTATTCCAATTCAGCAGATGAATTACGACTTTGCTTTCCTTTGAAGAACTGGCTTTGAAACAGGTTTAGACAAGACCTGGATTCTTCTACTCTCCGGGAGGGCCAGTCCTACTGAACTTCATTCTGAGTAAATCCTGGAAACAGAACCAGGCCTTAAGATGCTCAAAATAACTAAAGCTAAAATATTAAAGAATTGTTTCTATGCCTGAGTAATCTATAAGTAGAATATTGGTAAAACACAAGTTCCACCACTCAGAGAAGGTGGGATATGTAATGACTGGTGTAGGTAAAAAAATACCTTAGCAGAATACATGTTGTTAACTATCTACATTAGCCAGTGTAACTCCAGGCTCCTAATGTATTCTCACATCAAAAGTTTACCTGCAAGTTAAACACAGCAGTCTCATGTTTCTTTTTTTCAATCCACAAACAGTTCATTACCATTTGCAAAATAACAAAAGGAACAGAAGAGATTCACTCCTACAGAAGTACCAACTACTGAATGCCAGTCGCATTAACAACCCTATTTCCTTCACCTCAGAAGGCCTTAATCTTTTTAGTACAGAGAGTAATGCCCACCTGAAAGGAAATAGTTTATTTAGGATGAGATACAAGCTTTGCTTTCTCCCACCTGAGCACCATATACTTTAAAGTTCAAATATTTTGGCACTTATGTCAAGGTACAGAACAAAAAGTTATATACTTCAAGCAAAATGTTTGGTCTGGGAGAAGTAATCTTTCCGAGCCTCGACTGTATTCCTAAAGGCTGAATGGAAACATACACAACTCAGGCTTCTTCATAGATTTTGGCCAGTGCTTCAGCTTTTAGGGCATTTTTTACTTTCCTAAAATTAAATTTATAGTCTCATCACTCTTAACTACACAATGTCTGTAGACTTCCCTCAAATTTGCTGGAGAAGACTAAAAGGAATTTATTCAGGAAGACTGTCTTGAAGACCTCTTGCTTAAGCATTAGTAATTATTACTTTATTTCTTCTAAAAAATATGAGGCCACATTCTGGAAAGCAAATCCCGTGTTTGCCAGGGTACAGGCTTAAAGGAAAAGTTAAGCCTTTAGGTAAAGGGCAAGTTATTCACAATATTTTCCTTATTTATGGTAAGGTCTCCTGGAACTAAAGAAGACAGCTCAAATGAGTTGAAGGACACTTACTCTCATGAAAGTGAAGCAGAAGCCTCTAGTTCATTCAAAACAAAAATGTCACTATTTTCTTCTCAGTTAACTGATCAACAGAAGTCTTGCTTACCAGCTGGGTAATGATTCATTAGGCTCCAGCCACTCCTCTGTGCCAAAGCATCTTCCAAAGTGTGGGGAGAATGACTTAAAGGCTGTCTTCAGGTAAATTAATTCAATCAGGGCTGTCTCCTGAATGAAAGTATAGGAATTTTGGCACAAAGAAAGTACAGGAATGTTTTTTAAAATGGTGTAAATAGATAAAGGTGAATAAACAAGAGGGAACATTACAACCTGATGCAGGTTCTCTAATATGTATCATAGGTGTACTCTTCCTAAAGCTGATACAAAGGGGGTATCATTTAGTACTTTCTATGGTGACTATTTATTAAGCAGCTACCAGTATCTACACAGTGTATGTTTAAATATATACCCTATTGCTGCACATGAATTATGTCTTGCTCACACTCATGCTCCGAGAGCTGATTTATTAAACACCAGTGTGTAACATAAGGTGCTCAATGGTTAGCTCAATGGAAAACATGACCAAACTGTTCCTCTGCCTGCTTCTCATTCAGCCCGCTGCCAGAACACTGGGCAGCTGCCAAGGTAAAAGATGCAGCAGTCACATAAGTTGATCATATTCTACAGTTCCTTCAGGGATCACAGGAGACTGTCTCAGAGAAAGCCGTAAGTGAGCAAAAATAAATCTGCACACTCTTGACATTGCAGAGATGTTGAACTATCATCTAGCCCACCGAGGTTCCCTGCTTTCGCAACTCCGTATCTTTCACAGTTTAAACAGGAACTAGGATTTCTAAGGCTAAACAAGACAAAAATAACCACCAAAACTGTACAAAAGTTATACACCCTTTCTGTCATCAGTCACCTGGTGATCCACCACTTCCAGCTCCTACAATCACCACTTCCCCAGACTGTTCCCATATGCTTCTACTAACAATAATTTTCTGTGACAGAAATAAGCATTATTTTACTTTACCCTTTCGACACAGAGATCCAGAGTTTCACATGAAATAATTTAAACTAAGAAAAATGCTCATCATGTGACATTTTTACATCGTAATTGAAGATGCAACTATCAAGTTCACTTATAGCTTGGTCTTCATACTTTAAAACTTGCTTCACACACTTAGTAGCCCACATTTTATGTAAACTTCTCTGTCTGAATTACAAAGATCTATCATAGATAAAATACAACTGCATTATTTTTTCAGTGCATAATTCATAGTCAAAACAACCAGCACTTCCGCTTCTAATGGAATGATCAAATGCAAGTGTCTGTAAAACAGATGCTTTCTGCATTATCCTCAGACAAAAAGGGCTGGTATCCTCCCAGACTGCATGACACTGCCAGTGGCAAGGTCTTTTCCTTCAAAGGATTATCACCAAGCTCTCCCTCAGGTACCTTCACTATACTCTATGTAAATTGCATCATCCACAGGGAATACAAAAATAAACCTCTATAAACCTCCTTCTGCTCTCCTACTGAGGGTAAACAGTGCCTACATTATAAGCGATTTTTCCATTGTGATGGAATTGCAGCATGGCTGCAAACTAAAAAGCTGGATGTTCACACTTCATGCTGTAGTGGGACTGCTAGTGAAAAACCCTTTGGGAGGGATACAAAAAGTGTGATAAAAGAAGCCTGTCTTTCTTTCCAGAAACACATTCATTTTATTATCTGTGAAAGATTAGTCTGTAGTTTCCACTGTTTAATTTAGAAGTTCTCCTTTTTCTCCATCTATATGTAACTTAATGGTTAATGAAGTGAGAGATAATGGTGAAAACCAGAAACTCTGATTTCACCTGCACAGCACAGGTGGCTGGCAGTACAGTATCTCTTTAACTTTCTCAACAGATTCTCAAAACTTTAGTTACCATATCTAGAAAAAAGTCAAATGAAAATAATTCAACTGCATGCTCTTCTAGTCCTTTTTACTTCTGCTGACCCTCTGCTCCAAGTCTGAACTGGTTCTTGGTGTGCTGATGACATTCCATGAACACCATTTCTGATCTTAACCTTCTCAGATCCTTTGACAAGGGACACAAAGGGAAAACCACTCCTCATTGTTAAGTCCCAAAAGTTTCAGCCTAGGGCCTTCCTTTTCAGACTATAATAACAGTTTACAACATTCAGTTCTGAATACTGTCTCTCCCTCTTTTCCAAAAGCCTCACATTTTCCCCCCAGATGTGCTGTTCTGTTCAGGATTTTCTAAGAATTTCTGGTTTGCTTAATGAGTTAGGAAGCTAGATGACCACATTGAGACTTGTTCTCTCACTTGTCATATGCTCAGTACAATACTGCCAAAAGAAAAGACTGTTTGTATTTCTATCTTCAACACTATCTTGCTTTGCTGTCTTGACTCATCTCTCCTTTTTCATACATTTCTTCTTTCATGCTGGAAAACTCAGCTGTACTCTAGATTTCAAAACCACAACGAGACAAAAAACTATTCACACAAAAGATTTTTCTCTTGCGCTTGAAGGAAGGGAATTTTTATCCCTCTGTAGCTAACATTAACATGACTCTTTGGAATCTAGCATAAAATATATGATTGAAACAAATCTTGACAGATATCAACAGCTATTTTTCAGCTTTAAGTTTTGAAGCAAAATTATTATAACAAATGCATCCACAAATAAGAAATTGAAGCTTTAGGTTTGGTTTTGTTCATTTTGTGTTTTGATTTGGTTGTTTGGGTTTTTTTTCCAAGATTATTCCATTTTAGTTTCAGGTGACTGTGGTTTTGACATGTGGACATTGCGGGTCACAGTAGGCTCTGTACTGGAAGTCTGTGTAATCCAAACCATGACAAGTATAGGACTTTTTCCTTTTGGACTTACAAGGCAGCGAACAGGCTGGTTTGCAACTGAAGTGAGGGTACTATGTTTCAAAAACAAGAAAACATTTATATTTCTTTCAACCCATATCAGAGGGGTTTCTTACAGAATTTTCATATTCATTCCATTTTATTTTGGCTTATGTTTTAGTTTCTTCCACACACCTGTAAATCAAACACTCCTCTGGTACAAACCCAGAACAGACTTACTACTACAATTCCTCTTATGACATGGAGATGGGTAGCCAAAAAAGAGAAAAACAAGGAGTATTACCCATCTAACCAGTTTATGCCAGATACCTGCCTACCAGAAGCAACCAGCAACACCTGCTAGTGTGATGGAAACAAAAATGCTTCTATTACAACACTATACAAGAGTGACACTGAGAAATAACATTTCATCAGTTAATGCTCAGGTTCAAGTAACAGAGAATTGGGAAAACCTGCAGCACTGCCCATGGAAATAGTTTAGAAATACAGAAGTATTACACTTCTTTTGCTTGTAGGCTCTTAGTAATGAAGACCAGCATCCAAGTAAAAGTGCATTAAATCCCACTCAAATCATCTAACATGGAACTCTCGTACCCCAGTCATCTTTCTTTTTTACCTCTATTGAAAACTTGTGATCCACAAAGTCAGCAGTTGGTCACTTCTATGGGTAAAGCAGGGGTGCAGCACACCCATTGAAACAAAGTGCAGATGTAAGCACATGTCAGCACTTGCCATGCAACTGAGATCTGGCTCTCCATCTTTGCACAGGAAAGCTTTGTTGTACTTGGCGCTCGCTCCCTTGCGAAGCTCTCGGGATCTTTCTTTCGTCTACAGATATAATTGCTCAATAGAGGAAGAAAACGTAGCCAAAAAAGTCAGTTGCAGATACCTTTGCTATTTTACTTTGACAATCTAGATTATTTTGGATATTTAACAAGCTACACATCCTCTAGGACAAGATTATTTAACCTTCACCCTGCTCCTCAGACCTGACAGTTACTTAAGAGCACAGATTCCACAACAGTCATCATGTGGCTAACAAACAATGTATTTTATACAGAAACTGAGCACGTATCAAACTCTCTGCCTTGCCAGCCAGGTACTTCAGTTCTTCTTACACTGTCATGGGAGAGACTAAACACTGCTGATTCCTTTTCCTGGTCCACACAGAAGTGTTTGGAAGCACTGCAGTGACAATATACTTAAGTCTCTTGAGTAAGGGAGGGCCTCACATTGCTCAAGAGCTCGTCTGCTCACTAACCAAATTGAAGACTTTGATGACTCTGGCAGCAGCTATGTCTGGCCTTTCACACCCAGTAACCATGAGTTCTCCTAAAGGACATCAGCTGCAAGTTTTGGGGAAGAGTGGAGACAAAATATTTATCCACAAATGTCACATATAATCTTATTTAATCATCTTAGAAATAGGAAATGCCTGCATGCTATGCCAATAAAATTGATAAAAGTAGCCACATGGCAGATTCTTACTGTAGTTAAAGGATATTACTACCTACACACCTATTGAGACATCAAGACAGCAGGACACACCATCCACTAGTCTGTAGAATATGTTGGAGACATTTTTCCTCAGAGATAGAGGAAGTTATTGGGGAGCATCAGGTTCTTTACCACTGATATTCTCAGAAAAGATATTGAAAATTTTCTTGCACTACTTCAGTGGTGTGTGGGAAGAAAAAAGCAGGTAAACCCTACCAGTTGTCATATATAGTGGGTCACAACCTCACCCATTACATTACCTGGGACAGGATACCCACAAGTTCTGAAGTGTCACTTCCATTGATCAGACCTATGAATATTTGAGGCCCCTCAGAGACTTCCCTCCCATTAAAGATAACCACCTCCCCTCAGGAATACTTATAAAGCAGTTAATGAAAATAATGGAAAAATAAGAATCTGTGCTTGCTTTCTAAACTGCGTCTCAAAATGTTGTGCAGACAGTTAATCATAATGAAGCCATGCAAGAAAAGTGCCATTTTTCTCCATGAATTCCAAGTTTTACAATGAGGCTTTTCCCAAGGACACTAAAAGTTGCATCAAGATCCCAGTCTAATTGGCCTGCTTCCTCCCAGTCCCTCGGTACACCATCCACCGCTAGGCCCTATTCTTGCTGGTTTCAACAGAGACGGCATTTAAAATCTCAGTGATTCTCAGTACCAGGGAAATAACACAGGTCAAATGAAAACAGAATAGTAAAGTCTACAATCTGTTGCTCTGTGGTTTAGAGTGTTAAGAGCAGAACACTGTTTACACATGCAGTAATGCACAGTTACAGCTGGGTTGTATCAGAGGAAAGGGCGTGAAAATTCGATAGGCTACAAGAAGGGAGTTTCTAAAGAATTAAGAGCCTCTAGTTTTTAAACCAGGACCTTTCTGAAAACGTTACAGTACTAGCTTCCCCAGCAGGGACAAAGTCTGGCCTCCTTTGCTAGTGGTAAGCATATAAACCAATAGAAATCTTCAAAGATATTATGGAACAAGAAACACTAGAGATTCAGTAGCTGCTTGAGGGAAATAAGCTCACAAGGCTCATTTAATCTGCACTCCTCTCACACCATATCCTCTGTATCCTCACTTGCTAACTGACACTATTCAAAGAGAACAAAACCTTGAAGCAAGATCTCGAAACAAAATAATATATTCTTCAAGTATGTCAGTCTCCTTACAGCAGATTATCTGCACAGAACAGTTTCAGCTTAGACAGAAGCTGAAGATGCAAGCACTGTTTTACTTACCTGGATGTTTTTAGAATACTCGGCATCTGTTAAGGAAGTTCCGAGTTGCTCTGTTTCCATTTTTGTGGAAAGGCAAAAATGTCCATCAGAGCCAATGCTTTATCAATAAAGTAACTTACAGTCATTTAGTGCCATGGCTGATTATAAAAGTCTTACTCTCATTTACAGCAGAACTTCTTTTCATTACTGGATTAGTGGATAAATGCCAGAACCTAAAGGCAGCACTGCACTTCTACAGCCAGCTGGTAGGAACAAGCATTTAATAGCAATGGCATTTGACTGCCATTGCCATCACGTAAGTGTACAATACATAGCATCTATTTTTCAATGAGCAAAACCCAAGCTGTAAAATGCATGTGCATTAACACTCTCGCTCCATTCTCTCTGTTAGGTCAATCTAGAAGATACTCCCAGCACTTTATCTACCAGGTACTCGCTCAGCTGAAGCCCTGACTCCTCTATGATTGCATGCGAACAAGGCATATATAGATGCATAAAATACAGATGCACAAAATGTAGATGCACAGCTTTTAAAAATGGCCTTGTGCAACAACATATACATAGGATTACATACAGTGGGCTAAAAGACTATTCACAACCTGCAGACAAAAACACAGCTGTACTTATATGGAGTTCAGTTGGCACCACATCTTCCACAGAACATCCCTTCCAAAGGGAAAGGCACAATCCAGTACAGAAGAAAACACCAAGCGCATCTGCAGCACCATAATGTGAGCTTCTACTTGCCTTTTATATTACAGTTCACTCTATTTCTATAAAGGGAAAAGATGATTAAATGCTAGAAATAAGTACAAAACAAAGCTTATTCCCTTGTTTCTCATTAAAAAAAGGAAAACGCAGAAATTCATAAAATAGGAAGAAACTTCAGTGAAATCCATGTTGCGTATAACATGAATTCTCCATTTTGTTTACCTGCAAAGCTTCTCACCATGTCATCGCCTCCCTACTAGGTAACTGAAATCTACTTACCATAAAATATTAACATAAAATACTTACCATAAAATATTTCTATTGGCAACAGAAATTCCAAATGGCTCTACTGACAAACTAAATATACTTTAAAAATGTGAGTACTTCCTGGCCAATATTTTCAAGACACTTAACTTCTAAATCAACCTATTATGAGGTGACTTTATAAAAAAAAAAACAAACCTATAATATATTTATCTCTTCCAAGAGAACAGTGCATTCAAAATTAACTATTTAAAATTAAACTGAAAGTATACTAATTACTCTGTTTCACAATTTACCAGAGACAGAAGCATACAAAGAGATTAAACTATTTAAAAGATATAAGGAAAAAAATCTTTACTGTGAGGGTGGTGAGGGTTGCCCAGAGAAGCTGTGGCTGCCCCATCCTTGGCAGTGTTCAAGGCCAGTTTGGATGGGGCTTTGAGAAACCTGGTCTAGTGGAAGGTGTCCCTGCCCATGGCAGAGGGTTGGAACTAGATGATCTTTAGGGTTCTTTCCAACCCAAACCATTCTCTGTTTCTTAAATGTCAGGCCAGCCCCAAGGGGAGCTGCCTGCAGGCTCCTGCATTACACACCACCAGCCAGGTTTATCCTGCAGCCATGGGGCTTGTGCAGCACACACAGGCTCTGGACCTAGCAGCACATCACAGGCCTGGACACGCTCAAGGTAGTCCCACCTACCATGTCATGAACTCCTCCAGGTAAAAATGATCTTTCCATCAAGACCACTACTACACATAGTAACAGCTATTAGGATAAGCATTTACAGTTTCATTCTTCTTATGCTTTTGCCTTTGGATGACGTGTTTCCATGGTGTCAGGTGAGACAGTACCATCTGTTGAGCACCACAAAGGAGAGAACAGGTCATACGCATCACAGTCACCATGGGTCACTGCCTTCCCCTGCAGCAGATACAGAAGCAGAACGCAGGCCTGCAGTTCACAGCAAGGCTAGGCTGCAGAGACATCTAAGGGACATGTCGGCTAAAGCAACCTCTTTTTCCGGCATACGAGGCTCTAAATACCGACTTTTCCACGGCGCAGCCATTCTTCTAGCACCCTCTGGTGTTCAGAGCAGCTACGGATCATCGTCGTAACGGGGACATGGCAGCATTACAAACCAATCTTCCTCTCGGGGAAAAACTGCTTCCCCAACTGGAAAAAGAAAACTACTAAAGTGCTCCACTGTGGAAGCTCCCCAAACAACATGTGTTCCTCTTATATACTCAACTGTAACCTCTGCCATGTTAAACTTGCTTTCAGCAAATGAAATGCTAGTTTTGTTTACCACAGAAAGGAAAATTTTGTAATTTCCCTTCAAAGAACACATTACCCAAACTGGAAATTAATATGTGAATTCACTACCTTTGTGTTAAGCAAGCTTATATAGGCAAATCAGTAACTGATCATCTCAGCCAGTCACATCACCTCCTAAATGACTGAGTTATTAAAACAAGCAACCTTTCTTATCTCTTATTTCATTAGATAAGATTACAAAGCATAAATTTCAGAGCCCTCTTCTCCTCTTTGCAATCTACGAGCTGGCTGAGAAAAAGAAATAAATCCACCACAAAATGGATGACCTACCACTACAGCAATTTTTCAATTACTTTGATTTACGATGACAAAAAAACAGTCAAGGCCAACACTGGCACTTACAGACTGAAATTTGAAAAGTACCAGACATGCTTGCTGAAACCTCAGCCAAGAGGGATTTGAATGTCAGAGCAGGGTGCAGGGACAGCAAGGGAGCTGACCGTAGATCACTTTGAGCAGTCTTCAGAACAATGACACATAGCTGGGAGAGTACTCTGTTAAAGTGTAAGGTTGAGATGAAGTAAGGTCCAAGAAAGTAAGAAATCTGCTGAAAAGAAAGTCAAAGGTAAAACAGAATTATCATTTCAAAACAGTTTGTGTCCTCAACTTTATTCCTGACTTCATGACTTACAACGGCACAGCAGCATGTCACACCCTGCCTTATGGGACTGTCATTCTGCTCCCTTGAAGCCAGAGCTGTGGTTTTCTCCTGACTGCTCTTACATTCTGTCATTTATATAGGCTTTCACAAGGGTTTGAACAGGAAAGAAATTTACAACCTAGACACTGTACATAAATCCAACTATAACACTTGTTTAGAAAGAACTTCCCTCTTTTAGACTATTTTTTACAGAGCTTTGAAACTCTGGGAAAACAGTAACATGAGGTGAGACCTGATCATAACTTGCATACATAACCTCATATTCATTAAATATGAGACAAGGTTTTTAGGATCAAATTCAAATAAGCCATATGCCAGCAGTACCGATGCAGAACACTGCTTCCCCCACAGCACAGCCACAGCTTTCAGCACTGGTTTCTCTGCTTCCAGCAGCACACTTAATTTGTATTTCCCTTCCTTAGGCATCAGAACCCAGTAATACAGCTACAGTTAACGTGATTTCAGTAGCAAAAAACATTTGGTAGTTATGACATTGAGGGTTTTTTTCTACGTGCAGGGGTACTGAGTATTTGTTCTAAGTAATGCTGTTCAAAGACATTAATTGTACTATTACAAATGGAACTGGATTACCTTACTATAGTAGGCCTGGTATTTGCCCTCCTAGTTTGGGGACAGTCTTGAGTTCCACATGGCTTATTATCTTCAAAGCTTATGACAGACTTCTTAAAATTATAAAATTAAATGTGTATTACGACAGTATAATAAAAAACATTTGTATTAAGACACATAAGGTATTTGCCTTTCTCCATCAAGGAAAGTTGAACAGGCCAAGTTTCTGGGTTTTAACTAGATTTAGTGTAGACTCAGACTAAAAAGACAATTAGACTCCAATTAATGTGGATTAAATCAAAGGGGCTATCTTTTTCTAGAAACTTTGCTCCTTCCCCCATGATAGAACTCTGTTTTTACTCAAGCTCTGTGGCTCAGAGCTCAGTCACATCCTACTGTCCCACACAGGAAGAGCATTAGAGTGTCACTGCCTTCACATACTAAAATATTCACCAGAATGAGAGAGTGACATAGCTGCAAAAAACAATTGCTGTCAGTCAGAAATTGTAAATCCCACTCTCAGCTCCAGAAAACACACACTGTTTAACTGTGAAGTCCTTGGAGATTAGGAGCCATGTTTCTAGTTGCACGCGCTCTCACACAGCCATACCCATTTCTCTATAACCACAATACTCTAACGCACACATTACTTTCCCTGTAGGATTCTCTTTTAACTTCCAAGTGGCTCACAGCAGGTAAACACAAGTAGCCCCACCAAATGCATGTTACTGTTATTTGAAGTGGGGCTGTTTAACAATTACAAACATACCAGAGATTGTTTCAATAGCATCAACAGCAGCGCAAAATACACACCTGCACAAGAACCCAAACTGAGCTGAAGTGAAGGGCCCAGACACCCTATATCATGACTTATTCCTGACATTCTTACAGGAGCTTTCCTCCAGACATGAGAACATTCATGCTTTGATTCAGCAAACTCACACTTCATCCCAGTCGATGAACAGAATAACCTAATGACAGAATCCTTCGTTAGGGTGGCCAAGGCAGGGCTACCCAGAGCAGGTTAAACAGAAAAATATCCAGGCAGGTTTGGAATGCCACCAGGAGATGAAACAACAAAACCCTGGGCAGCCTGCTGCAGTGATCTGCACCCTCAGTGTAAAGAGCCTCCTCCCCATGTTGAGGTGAAATTTGCTGTGCTTTAGTTTATGGCCACTGCCGGGCACCACTGAAGAGTCTGGCACCATTCCCCCGGCACCTGCCTTTGTGATATTTACTTGCATTTATGAGATCCCCTCTCAGTCTACTCTAGGCTAAACAGGCCCATAAGAAATGCTCCAGACCCCTCACTGTGGCCAGGGTTTTAATAAAACATACCTATTTTTCGGCTTAGCCTTTCTGCCTGCTCAAACGAGTTTCACACCCCTCCCCTCAGACCACCATGCCTGCACCATTCCCGATGCACACAGTGGGCTTTCCCTCACAGCAGCACGGATCCAGCTGCCACCCTGAGGCCCACGCAGGAGCCTAGTCCTTGGCACAAGACCGGGCCCTCCCCGCGGGCAGCGGCAGCATCGGGTGGGCTCTCCACGAAGCACAAGGGACGCCTGACGGGGCAACTGCCGATTAAAAATGGTAGCCAGGCCTGTGGAGGCATGCGGCCACAAGGGCAGGCCGCCGCGGACACGTCACAGCCGAGGAAGCAATGGCGGAAGCCTGGCACCACCGCGGCCGCCATGCCGGTGTCGGGCGGAACTGAGCGTCACGTCCGGGCACCGAGGAGGATGGGGCGAGGGGAAAGGTCGCGATTCGGTCCGCCAAGATGGTGGCGCCGGCGGGGCTGCGCGTGGTGCGGTGTGGGGGGGGCACCATCCACGGCGCCAGGGCCGTGTTCTCCGCCGATTCCAAGTAAGTGGGGCCGGGGCCGGGGCCGGGCTCTGAGCTTCTACCCTTGGGGGTGCTCCTAGGGTCTGCCGCGGGGACGGCTGCCCGCTGGTGTCACTGCGGCCTGGCCGCTCCCGGGGATGAGGGTTAACGGCGTTGCTTCTCCCCCTCCCCTTCCACACTTCAGGTACCTGCTATGTGCCTCCGGCGACTTCGTGAAGATGTACAGCGTGGCTACTGAGGAGACGCTCCGGCTGATGGGCGGCCATGCCGACCTGGTGACGGGCATCCAGCTCAACCCGCACAACCACATGCAGGTCTGGGGGCGAAGGAGGGTTTGGCTGGGGGGTGCTTGGGGTGCTTCTGCCCCTTGGTCGGACAAAAGTGCCTCTGGGGGCTGGCTGGAGTTTGAGAAGGGGTTGGGAGCGATTAGAGCGTTGTTCAGCTAATGTTTGTGGCTGGAAGGGCAAGCCTTGTGTTTGTTTTCTACAAACAGAAAAGTGTAACATCGTGTGGGTTACACTGTTGAAGGGAGCATTTCCATTGCAAAATGGAAACACCGGCAAAATTTCCAGGTTTTCATTTTGTTGATTGAAAGGGGAAAAGAAGCATGCAAGAAAATCAGTTACATTTACTGTGGTTGGTGTTTGACCCTCTCCATCTGCCGATACAGATGCAGATTGGACTTAATCCCTTTAATTTGCCCAGTGGCTCTCTGTCTACAGGCAGCCTGCCTTCCCTGTGCACTGCTGCTCCTGCCCTGGCCCTCAGTGTGCTTGGGGTTTTTTGGTGTTATACACAAAAAAAAAAATACGGTTGCCCAGATGGATTGCATCTGCGTATTATGTATGTAAAATCTGATGTAAACATTAGTACATGTTCCCATAATGGATATCTGTGTGTACACTATTAGTCTCAAGTGTTTAAGCACAAGCATTTATTGGTTCATTCACATTTGGTGAATATGTTTCAAACTGGAATAATAGTGTTGTATTTCCAGTGCGCTTTCTTTGAAGGCAGCACAGACCTGGTTTGTGTACTGTATTCCTGTATTTTTGGTGATTCAGTCTCTTGGAATCAGTTCCATTGATCAACTTCTAAGCTGTAATTTTATGTAAAAGCTGGCTTTGATATATTTAATTGTATTTTTTTTTCCCCTCAGCTCTATTCTTCTTCTCTTGATGGCAACATTAAGCTGTGGGACTTCATGGATGGCATTCCCATTAAAGTATGTTCAGTCATTCTCGTTGAGCACATGTCAGACCCAGAATAAGGATTTCTGCAGCTATTACTACAAATGGGCACAAATCAGTCTGAGGTGTGCTGTTCTGCCATTAAAACAGCCTGAAAACTGTCTGTCTGTAGCATGATAGAATGTGGCATTTGTGTGTGTCACTGCAGAAATTCATGATGATGTTGAATCTTCTTTGGGAGAAGAGGTGGGATATGTACTGAAATGTAACTTCGCTCCTTGCTGCAGTTCAGAGTCCAGTGTAACTCTTGGGGAGTGTGCTGCGATTTGTGATATGCCAGTAGGAGTTGATATGATGGCTTGAAAATGTGGGCTGCTGACTGTTCCTTTGCTCATGTTTTCTGCTAAAGAGAGGCACTTTCCTGTAGGTGGACCTTCTGCCTTGTATTAGGCATAAGGTACCTTCAGATTTTTTCAGTAAATCTGGCGTCTTATACTTTAAGTACTGTTTCAACATTTGTATTAGTCCTTCGTAGAATAAAGATCTTCTCATTTATTGTAGAATTAAAAATTTTAATGCATCAGTTTCATTAAAAAACACTTGTTTTCAGTATTGAAAACAGTACACAAGTGTAGTAATTGTTGATCTTTTCCTTCAGACTTTCAGTGTAGGATCGAAACTTCTGGCACTGTATGCACTTGCTAGTTCCGAGGATTCAGTATTTGTAGTAATTCCAAAGAATGGTGAAAGAGGTACAGTATGATTAGCATCATTCTTGTCATTTTGTGTCTAAGCTGTAGTCATGTCAGTGAATGGCATGCTGCAAGAATATGCTTTAATGGCTTAGTTTTGAAAATACTTCTTAGGTCCTGTGCCAGATGTCTGCAGTCTGCATTTGTACCTTTTTTTCTGCGTTCATTCTGTGATACCTGCTTTCTAATATTTGTCTAGATACATTTACTCTAGTCTATGTAATCTTCACTTTTGACACATATACTGCACGTGTATGTTGTTGATGCAGTAAATCTTTAAGCAATAATTACCATGATACAGGGAATGCTGCAGTGCTTGTGACTGCTCACCCACCTTAAGCAGCAGTAACATAGATAAATTCTCATATTTAACAGCATGCCTAGATAGTTCATCCCTTAAATTTTGTCCAGCATAAATATGAATATAGCCTGACCTTACTCTTAACTGTATTGCTACAAATGTTACTTCAAACCGAGAGTAAATTCTATGTAACTTTGCTTGGGTTTTGTTTACAGTTGCACGGGTATCCACTGGCTAGTCCTCAATCTTTGATATTATTGTTTCAACCAAAATACCTGAAAGTTATTTTTTCAAAGGTATTAAAAACTTTTTCACACTTACAAAAAATGTTGGAAGGTATTATCATAGAATCATAGAATGGTTTGAGTTGGAAAGGACCTTAAGCTCATACAGTTCCAATACCCTGCTGACGACAGGAACACCTCACCCTAGACGGTGTAGCCCAAGGCTCTGTCCAACCTGGCCTTGAACACTGCCACGGATGGAGCATTAACCTCTTCATGTTAGTTTTAAGATAGAAAGGGTGTAAAGCTCCTTTGTAAGGGACATATGTAAACTTGTTCATAAAAGCCTTTTGATAACAGATTTTTCTTTGCTCAGATGTATTCCAACTGGTCTCTGTTAAGCTGACAAAAACAGCAGGCCAAGATGTGGAAGCCAAGGAACTGTCAGTGGTTTTGGATGGTGTGAGTGCGTCACCGAAGCATATTGCATTTGGAAGAGAAGTATATTCACCTTTTGGGATTTTTTTCTTTTCTTGGGTTTGGTTGGGTTTGGGTTTTTTTGCCTCTCAAATGAACTATATGCTGTTACACTTTTATACAAGCACAGCAGCACAGAAACAAAACTGGAGTTAAATGAATGTCAGATCTATGCTATTATTAAAATAAAAGAACAACACTTAAAATAGGAAAATATTTACTTAACATCAACTTATATGTTATCTTCAATTATAAATATTTTGTAATGAAATAATTTTTTTTTCTTTCATGTGCAAGAGCACAAACTGTGTCCTAAGTTGTTGTTTTACTATAACAGGGTCAATATGTGGCATCAGTGAAGGAGGCTAATCTCCAAGTTTATTTTTTTAAACAGAAGCAGTTGAACAGGTAAGAATGAAAGCGTGAGGTATTGATTCAGTCAGATGTATCATAAATGTCTCTTAACTGGTAATGTGTGCAAACATTCATAGAATCATAGAGTAGTTAGGGTTGGAAAGGACCTTAAGATCATCTAGTTCCAGGCCCCCTGCCATGGGCATAGACACACATCAGTTTACCTTTGTTAGCAGCCATTTGATTTTGTGCTGGAGAGAGTGTAGTCACTATGTAAGAAGCCTCCTGTAGAGGCAGACAGTGAGGTGCTACAATAGCAGCTTAGCTCAGGCATGTATTTTTTTCAGATAAATGCTTAGGCTGATGCTGGACTGAAAAAAATGACATTGTTTGGTCAGGAAGAAAGGGAGGGTGGGGGTGGAGAAGGAGAGAAAAGGAAGGACAAATCTTTCAGCTTGATTGAATGTAAAAAAAACTAATGAAATAGAAAAATATGTCACTTCTTTTGAGAGTGCTTGTAGCGATAACAACTTGGAGATGTGTAATTTTTCTAGTCAGAATTACTTGTATGTGCATTAGGTTATCCCGTTGAAGCTTTGTTTACCCTAGTATAATTAAAGTTACTTTCTAAACTCTTGAAGGTTTTCTGTAAACACAACGAAGACAAAAAATAGAAACAGTCATTTCACTTGCGTAGCATGTCATCCTACAGAGGACTGTATCGCAACAGGCCATGCTGACGGAAAGATTCGCCTCTGGTATGCATGTTTTGTTTCAAGTATGTACCCCATAAACTGATGTGATCATAGGAATTAAGTGAAACCTGAGCAGAGCAGTCTGATTCATACATAGCATTGCCATTTTCAGAAGTCATAATGAGCACTGAATGGCAAAGCCCTGTGAAGCTGCAGTACTGACACATTGACTTCAAGGTACAGCTTCAGTTTTATGTTATATGGAAAAATACTCCTGTGCTCCATGAATCTAAACTGTATTTGAAAAAGGTAATGCAGAAACAGCTGAAATAACTCTTTATGGGCACATAGAGGCCTGGGGATAGCACACTAGCAGAATTGCACGGATAAGAATAATATGCTTACCAAGCTTCTCCCCACCGCTGAATTGTTGAATATGTCTAAGATGTGAAGTGTGCACCAGGAAGGTGCTGAAAACCTGCTAGCACAGTTCTTTCCCTCCCTTTGCATCACTTAAGCATACAAGAAACCCTAGTCTAGAAGTTAGAGTGGTATGCTTAAGTATTTAATTTGCTGTGTTGATGTTGCGCTTAAAGAACTGTTCTGTTCCTCCCCATATAGGAGGAATTTCTACCACAAGAAAGAGTACACGTTTTCCACACTGCACTGGCATCATGATATTGTCATGGATCTAGCTTATTCTGTGGAGGGTGAGTAAAAAAAAAAACCCAAGCAAACAAATGCTTTTGAAGTCAGAGTTGCAGCAGGGAGGGAAAAATCAATAGAGGTTTAAGTTTGTCTATCAACAAAGTAGTATCTAGAACTTCAAATATGTCCAGGAAGGATCTGAAACAAAAAAGGAGGCAGTTGTTATATATTTTGGCTGGCATTCATAATATCAAATATCTGCCTTCTGTGGTAGAATGTAAAATCCAACCCCTCCTCTTACCTCTTTTCCCCCCCCCACCACTACCTTCCCTCACTTCCATCAGTAATAGTGATGAGTTCTTGCCAATGTTATTTGCCTCCACGTAAAAGAAGCCAGTCTTGTCTGAGCTCAAATCTAGTGGCAGAAATACAGTTAACTTTTATCTGAATTGTGTTACCTGAGCTAGTCTCCTTGGAGAATTTCTTACTGCTAAGTAATTCTGTTAGAAGGAGGACAGTTCAGCTATGTTCTAACACAAGTAATTCAGCTGATTCAGACAGTAATGGGATCTGCTACTCCCAAAACAGATAAATTTTTACTGTTAGCACTAGTTCTTGTTACCTCTTCTAAGTTTCTATAGCAATTTAACATGTGATGATGAGAAACATATCTTTTGCCCAGGCTCAATATGAGGAATAATTGTCTTGTTCATGACAGGTAAGGAAAGGTTTTTTAGAAACTTGTCATTGTAAGCATGTATGCTGATGATACTTTTTTTTAACCAAAACCTGTATCTGTATTTTTATTTCTGGGAAAGGAACCAGCTTGCTGAGTGGTGGCGTTGAAGCTGTTCTAGTTCTGTGGCATAATGAGTCAAACTGTCGGAAAGATTTCCTTCCTCGTTTGGGATCTCCTATTGAGTACATCTCCATGTCATCTGATGGCTCACTCTGTTGCACCTTGCATAAAGACAACAGTAAGCTGAAACATTTTATGTATTGCTTAATGCAAAATGGAATGCAAATCTTTGAGCTTTATTTTGTTAATTTTACATTAATTAACTAGATACTACATAACAATTCAATATTGATCTGAAAGAACAAATGCTGTGAGCGGTCTTTTTCTCTTCCATTAGTCTTGTGAATGTGCCTGGTGACTGCTGTAACTTGGCTGTCCACCTTGGCATAAGGTTGTCATAGATATAGAAAATACACATTTATAGGATTAAGTACAGCTGGTTAAGGTCCCTGCCCTACCGTGAGATGTGGTTATATTGCAGAAGCCTATCACAACACCTTATCTGCTTTTCTTTTCAGGAATTACAATTATCAACAGCAACCTCAGGTTTTCCAAAAGTATTCAGGGGCTAATCAAAAGTAAGTGCAATAAGATCTGTCTTCCACTTTGGGGGCAGAATGTCTCTCTATCTTGGGTAACTTGTCATCTGATTTTTTGTTTCTAGGTATGGATGTGAAAACTGGTCTAGTGGTTGATCCTAGAACAAAAGCTTTGGTGCTGAATGGAGAGCCTGGCCACTTGCAGTTCTATTCTCTCCAAAGTGATCAGCAGCTGTTCAGTGTAAGTTGCATGGGCTTGTACTAAAACTCTAGCTTAAATAAGTCATGCATCGGAACTTATTTCAAGACTTAATATGACAAACGGGACAAAAGCCAGCAGCTATACTGTGAGGCAGGATTCCAAGCTGTTTTCAGCTTTATCACAAAATTCTTTTACATGTGAATCGTGGCTGAATGTTGATAGTTAATAAATACAGTGTGTTAAATGTGAAGAAATTCTAGGTTAAATCCCCGCAAATTTCTTTTTCATCCTTTTGTACAAGGGAAATCCACAAGAATCCATAGAGTTCTTGTGGAATGTTACATGCCCTAATTAAACTTTCTCCACATTATTTTTGTGTGCTAGAGCCAGTCAGTTCTAATTGGTGCTTTCAGAACATCGTTTTTCCACAATTTTATAAATGATGTCTTTAAAGCTATACTTGAATTTTGAAATTTAATTTTGGCCTCTTTGTTTTGCAGTTGGATATTGTGCAGCGACAATACATTCACCAGGCAGGTTTAAAGCAAGCTGACTTGGTGAAGGTTGCATTTAGTGCCCAAGGCAAGTGGCTGGCAACAGTGGAAGAGAGAGAAGAAGCAGCTGACCCCGAGTTACAGTTGAAGCTGTGGTTCTATGATGAAGAAACACAAAGGTAATGATAATAGAACTGGCCTTCTAGGTGTCAAAATCTTAAGTATCACACAAATTCTGTGCAGGCTTTATCTTGCAAAGGCAATTTTTCCAGATAAAATCCCTAGGGAATACCCTAGGGAGAATTTACCATGTATATATGCTACATGCATCTGAAACAATGCAGAGTTGAAATAAATACAAATCAAAAATTATTGCTCTCAATCTGATTCATTTACAGTAATCAGACAAGCTGTGTTAACCATGGGACTTAAATTCACATGTTTTCTTGATATTAAAAATCATGGCCTTGAAGGAAAGGTTTCTATAGCTTGTTCAGTTTTCCAGCCTCTGTCTAATCAGTCATGAATTGATTAGTCCTTCCAGGGTACAGGTGATTATGATTTTATAGTTAATTTTTTTCTTCAGCTAACATGTGCCTCTGGTTCATACACTTTCCCTTACTTTCTTATTTAAGAAGTACATATTTTTACTATAAGTCATTATTTTCTTTAAGAAGAAACAAAGCAAAACAAAGTTGATCTGTGTAGTAGCTATGTGACTGATTTCCTAAGTACTGGAAAGACTGCCCAGAGCTGAGGCTGAATATTTGAGAACTATGCTTGCTTAAGGATAATCCCTTCTTAGTGCTGGGCCACAACCTCCCTTGCTGTATGGTGGTGATTAGGGAAGAAATGTGATCTGTAAATGCAATACCATTTAGCTACCTAATGAGACAGAAGTTGCTTTGATTCCTTTTTTCCCCACCCCTTTCAGAATCACCTTAAACTGAAATCTTTCCCAAGTTTCAAAATGAAATAAAATGGCAGCTTCTGTTTTGTTTTCCTATAGCTTTAAGCTGAATACTAGGGTAAATACACCCCATGAGGACCACATAACAGATATGTGCTTTCGTGACATGGGTGAATTGGAAGATGACTCTCCGATATTGGTAACAACCGGCAGAGACCGTATGTTTAAAGTCTGGGTTATGGTAGAAGACACTGATCCAGAAGGTAAGTATGGTCACTTGCTTGTCATCTTGTGACATGCTATAGAAATTCTTATCCTAACTTCATCCTGTCAGAGCTAGACCGTTGAGTCCCATGCTTTTGCCTGTTTCTGCGGTTGCATGAAATACTGTGTTCTCCTGAGCATTCCATGTGACGAGAGTTCTGTCGTAGTTTTGCAGTTCTATGGATTGATGTGGAAGTTGCTGAAATGGCAAAGGCCTTGCTGAACTTCCTGCAGAAGGGAAAGGCAGCCTCTGTTGATTGTTTAAAAGTGTAAAAGTAGAAATCAGTGCTGACTTCTGTGGTACATTTGCCCAGCAGCGACAGAGCAGGGAATGCTCAGGTAGAAAGATTCAATGTACTGCAGCTCCTGTTAATAAATTCATCTCTTCATCAGGAGAACCCACTGGAATGTTTTTAACTGCAGCAGATCTCTCAGTCTGCCTCTAGATGGTGCCATGCAGTTTAAAGTAGTGAATTGTTTCTGTCTCTTTTTTCACAGGCAGGTCTTTTAATCATCAACTCGTAGCCATTATATAAAGGGTATCTTAGCATAGGGTGAACTTATTTTCCTTTCTTTCCTCATCCTACTCATATTTGAAAAGCATGCTGTATGAATTTGCTTATACACTTATAAGTGTATGTTATGTGGTAAGTACATCACTTTGCTGTTTATTTGATGGTTATTATCAGCATTGTGGCAGGTATCCCAGTGGAGTACACTGGTAGGTTAAGCAACACAAAGTTGACCATGCTGATGGGCCACTGTGCTCCTCAGACTTCATGTAAATGAACTGTGAGCTTTGCTAGACTCAAATGCATCCTATATTCAGATTTTTAGTAATGCTTGTGTTCTTGCTATAGTTTAAAAGAACAATATGCTTCAGAATACTAAATGTTGAATCTCCTTCAGTATCTTTTTTCCTTTATCTAACATCTGCCTGTTTGAGAGCACAGTTAATGTAGCTGGCAAAGTAAACATGAATATTGTACCATGTCAGTCTCGGGATTCATTGTTTGAATGCAAAACTGAGGGCAAATGAAAAGCCTATTAGATGTTTCATGCACTAGAACAGTACAGATTCTCTCTGCTCTTCAAAAATGTAAGACTTCAGAAACAAATCTGTCTTCCTCTTGAGCTTATTTTGCAGCTGTAATACTTGAATTCTTTCTTCATGTACAAACTTGAATTAACTACCTTGTTTGCTCAATGCAGCACAGCAGAGTGTGAGCTGGAGCTGTGACTTTGTAGGCAGCTACCACAACTACCAAGCTACAAACTGCTGTTTCTCAGAAGATGGCTCTTTGCTTGCTGTTAGCTTTGAAGAAATTGTCACTGTATGGGATTCAGTTACTTGGGAACTTAAGTGTACGTTTTGCCATCCACCTGGAAAAATAAGGTATGTTTATCATCTATTTTTTTTATGTCTTGAACTCTCAGAACAGAAAGAATCAATTCATGGCAGCCTAAGACCATGTTCATCTAAACATTGAATTTAACAATCTTAAGTTCATATATAGAAAAGACTCTAAAAGGGCTTCTAGATGGCAGGTAACATACTGTCAAAAATAGTAAGATCAAGTTTTGCAGTTTCATCTTACTTTCTTGTGACTTATGTACCTCCCCTACTCAAATATGTGTCGCTGCACACATAGCAGGAGTGTGTTAATAGCCCTTTTCTTCTTCCTTGTTAATCTAGAGATTAGTCAAAATACTGAAAAACTGTAAGACATCTGGTTTTTATTCATGCATGCATGCATAAAAACAGCAATTTTATCAATAAGCTATAAAGATATATTGACCTGGTTATCTGTATTATGGAATAGATTTCTTGATCCTTTCTAACCTCTGTGGGAAAAGCCATGTTTGCCTGGCAGACTATCTCAGCATGTTCTGTTGTGTGCTGTCATGATAAAAGACGCCCTGAAGGTCTAGATGCTGTTCTATTGTGTAAGGATAATGAAGAATGGCACAGGTTGATGGTAGAGATAAAAAACAGACTTGAAGAATAGGATGACCTTAATATTGAGCTTCCTGGACTGTAATAAAATACAGCAGTTTCTGATCCAGGTAAAGTACCATTTTTCTTAAAATAACCTTGAAATAATAGGGCAGTAGGTGACCTCGCAGGTTCATCTACTTAATCTCTCTGCTAGATCTCTGTATCCAAACAATTCCTGGAACAGGAAGATGCTACAAACCTCCTGTAGCATTCTATTTCAGCACCAAGTTTTTTTCTGTTTCTCAAATTCGTTTCTCATAATCATTTCTGCAGTAATGTCAGAGGTATTTTATATACCAGCTTCCAGGAACCACTTAAAATGGAAAGCAAAATGTTGTGTGGTCACAATGTTTTAAAGACTGTGACACAAAGCATCACAGGGAGAGATTTCTCACTTCCATGTTTGTGTGTATGCTTGTAATCTTTTCTTTTGCCTGATTGTGTTTGTTTCTAATGGCCCTCTAAGATCTGAAATTGAGAAACATGATTCTGAAACTGGTGTGTGTGCAGGAAAATCATGGGAGGCATGTCAGTCACACCTTTACTGCATTTATGGTAAAAACTTCTCTTGACAGCTTGGTACAGTGGCAAATTTTTCCCAGGCCAGCTGCTCCTTTTGTTATAGCCTTTACTATATATGCTGTACTAAAAGGAAATAAATTACTCTAGGACTATATTAATTGCATAACTTCAAAGCGTTACGTTTTAGTACATAAATTACAGCCTTTATCAGTGTTTTTGAAAACTCTGTGTAGCATTAAGAATTAGAATGCTGTTCTATTGCTGTCAAACAAGAGAATGAGAAACTAAAACAAGTGAAAACAAATTACACACTTTCTTCAATTGGAGCAGCTTATAAGAATAACTTTTCTTTTACTCTTCTCTAGTGCTTAGAGCAATAGTAGGAATTCTTTTAAACATGGAATTTATTTTCCAGTCCCAGTGTGAACACTTGCTCTTACTTACTGGTTTGAAACTTATTTAAGAGCTTAAAATCACTCCTTGAGTTTGGAATGTTGTAGGAATATGTAATTGTTGTAGATTTATGCATACTTTTAAATCTTCCAGACCTATCTGGTGAAAGCAAAAAGCAAACTTCTAAATTAAGTATCAGAACTAAATCTGAATGGAATGTTTTTGACTTGTGAATCATTACTCCATAGCGAAACTGATGAAGTCTGAAGGTCACTAACTTGTTTTGACTTTTACTTGTGTAGGAGCATCTGCTTTGGGAGACTAACATGTTCCAAGTACCTTATTGGTGCCACTGATCATGGCTTTCTGTGTTGCTGGAACCTGCTCACTTGTGCATGTAAGATCAGCTTAAATGTTTGTTAGCATGGTAACATTTTACACCGGAATTCACTATAAAACCTTGAAACAGTTCTAGTTTGATTCCAGATTGATCCCCTACAAAATGTCTTATGGAAATATAGTAATTTTCATAGTGAAGGCAAGATAGTATCCTGTCCAGCATACGTGCGCCTTGTGCAATGTGCAGAGTAAATTCTAAGTTAGAGGAGCAATAGGTGGTATTACATAGCAGTGTAGATGTTAATAGTATTTGTGTATTTTAATACACCTGGGAATAAATGAAGTTGCCTGCCTTTTCCAGAGGTAATGACCCTGCATGTCGTTCCCTTTTGACCTTTTGTGTGGCAAAGTAGTGGGATAAAGCTGAATGCTGCCTCTTTGTTTATGGCTGTTGCTGTGTTTGCTTTTCAGTGGAATGGAGTGCCCACCTCAATGTCTTAGTTCTGCAGCCTGATTCCCTGTCAGAATATATTGCTGCTGTCTCATGGCTCTCCAAAGAATCCAGCTGTAAGTACAAGGGCTTCTTTGACATGTAAGAGCCAGTGGAATTTAAAGCTGTGAAAGCATAATTTCTAGGAAAGGTTTTCCTGGAATTCAGCCCTATGAAAGCCATTAAGACAAACTTGAGTCTGTGTTTGCACCTGGGGGAAGCTGAGCCATGTCTGACAGCAGCAGTCAAGTCAAACCTGTTGGCTCTCCATCTCTTCTTCTAACAGTTAGGTCCTGGTGCAGGATATAGCACATGATCACCCATACTCTGTCGGTGAGGATGTGGAATGTTCTTGACCCTCTCCTATAAATAGAAAGCTGGTTGAATTTTAGAAAACGGCTACTTTTGGAAGCTTTAACTCTAAATTATTATTACACTTCCTAGAGCTTCTGTTCTACAGAAATGTTAATTTCCAAGTATGTTTCGTGGATTGGAATACTGTGAAAGACACCTTCTATTATGCAGTAAGGTTATCCAGTTATAATTCCTGCAAACTAGTGCTTAAAGGCAATCCTGCCCAGCCTTTACTGGCAATGATACACAGGGCTTTCACAGCTCTTCAGGAAGGCAAAATGCCATGATTTAAAGAGAAGATGTTCTTGTTTTTTTACAGTATTTGTGTTTAAACCTAATGTGCCACGGCCGGTCTATATCCAGAGAAACCTTTGTAAAGAGAAGATCCAGATTGCTGCCTTTGTTCCAAGAGATGAACCTGAAATGACTGGCTCAGAAAAATACCTTTGGCTAAGAAATTCCCAGCTATTTTTCCTTACAGATACACAAGTAAGAAATAGTGATGGGCAAGTAGTTCTTGGGGAAGAAGTATTTTCCTGAATGTGGATTGATACAGATTCAGAGTTCTGCTCTGTTGAGTGTAAGAATTTCTTTATGTGATTTCAGGGCAGTGTAAGCCATGCTTTCCTCATTATTGAAAGCTTTCAACTGTTTTTCTACTGCATCATTCATCCAAGAAACTAGATATTTTGGGAACATTGCCTATGCTGTTTAACTTCAACAGCCACCTAGAAGCTGTATTGCTGATTATCCAAATGTTTCATGATACTCAATTTTTCCTGTAATATTTGGATGGGTGGAGAATTTTTTGTTTTTCCAAAAAATGAATGCAGAGCCTCTATGCCCATTCCTGCTTCCTTTCCATTTCTTTATAAAATAGAGACCTGTTGCCCTCTTCCACTTGACTGACAAAAGCTTTTGAACCAGTTGGAAGCTTCCACAGGCAATGTATGGGAATATAGAAAACAGTTTCACATACTATAACTCTGCTACTTTTTTTGTGTATTTTAGGAGCTTTTGACACTTAGCACAAGGTCTCTAGAAGAAAGGCTCACACCATCCAGCAAACAGGTACCTCTTACAGAAGTTCTGACAGAGATGTACAGAGCAGTTCCGAATTCTTCTGGTTTGTTTCTCAGATTCAAATTCCCTTCTGTCATCGAAATGCAAACCAGATCCATAGATGGGGAAATAGGCACTTAGCTGAAGGGGCAGTCATCTGTGTTTATTTTTTGACAGAATTGCTATTCTTTAAAAAGGTAAAAACCTTTTTAAAAAGTAAAAAGTATTAGTGAGTTGCTCTTACCTTCCCTTGTTTTCCCTGAACAAAAAAGTTGTATTTTCCTAAAGAGGTTCACAAAAGTGAAGCAAAACCACTTGATATTTGAATAAGTTCTTCACTTATTTTGTTTTCTTTAACACTTTGAATCTTTAGTGTAGCCTGAGCTGCACAGTCTGATGAGGATGAACAGTTGTCAGTATCAGTGAGAAGCAATTTCAGAATTACACTCCAGTTTGTACTTCTGTGCAGAAGTATCATGAGAAATTCAGTCCCTTAAATTCACATTGAAGAAAAGTGTTTGACATCCATTGAACAGAATGAAACAGCAGCACTTGTCTGATTTGCTTGGTTAGGTAAAATAGATTAATGTATAAGTTAATATCTTTCTAATACAAAATCCAGTGGGGATATGGGTGCAAGCACCACAAAGAAACCCATGGTTTCTCTGGAGGGTGGGGAAATAACTCAGTACTCAAGGTTTATTGAGCCAGGAAAATGCCATGTTTTGCTTCCATTTACGTAATTAAGTTGCTCAGCAGATGATGCTGGGGTGTAAATGATCTTTTAGTCATAAGTGGAATCTGAAAGCCATACTTAGTGTTTCTGGCGCACTCACCAGTTTCTGTATTTGGAAGTTAATTGGTACATCAACCAACTAAATCTGGTGTTCTTGAACCCCAAATCCTGGAAAGTTTTACTACCTTTGTGTAGGATTCCCTCAGGATGTCTGCCAGAGAGTGAGTACAAAGAGCCATATGGTTCAGTTGAGTTAAATTTTGTCACCTCAGTTGATTCTGAATTTGATAACTCAGATTTATGGCACTAAAAGCCTAATTAAAACTTTCACCTTTTTCAAGCTGGCAATAGAAGAAAGTCTTCCTGTGACCCCATTTAGTTTGCTACTGGGGAAGCACAGACGTCAGCAATCACAAGAAGATACAGACCTTGGAAAAATAGTTGTTCATAACAAACATGAGCAAGATTCACCTGCTGTCAAAGAGGTAAGAGTAATTACAGTAAGTGTACAAGCAAAATCATGACAAAAGCTTTCATGAAGCTTCTGTTTTATTTTCCAGCTTTTGCACACTCCAGCACATGTTCTGCCATCTGCTTCCTTCCTGTGTCCTATATTTATTAATTCATTGCTCATCTCCAAAGAGAACAAAAGGTAAGAAAAATGGAAGAACTCTCCTTAGTTATTGAAGTTATTTTAAATTTTCCAACACTCTTCATTCTTCTGTTGATTTAAGTTACTGTATCACTTGATTGTGGCAAGATGTTTTATAAATAACTTAGATTTGGGGAGAGATGCAGTGTGGCTGTTTAGTGTATTGGCTCTTGCTGTTGTTTTTGCTGTTCTTTGGCATAATGTGCTTGTATGCAAAATGTTGCCTTTGATACTCAAAATGTTCTTTATGAATTTAACATTATTCCAGGGATTTAATGTTTTTATTGCTATTTTGGGATAAATGTCAGGTTCTCAACTTTGATATGATAACTTCCTGCATGATTCTTAGTTTTGGTTTCTAGATGCAGCAAGAGGTTAGTCCTTAAATTTAATCTTAACAAATTTCTCAAATTTAATTCCTGATCTCAAATTTCATTCCTAATTAAAATCGTAGAATCAACTCAGTTGGAAAAACCTTTACATCATCAAGTCCAACATTTACCCCAGGACTGCTAAGGCCACCACTAAACCATATCACTGAGGGCCTCATCTATGCCTTTTTTGAACACTTCCAGGGATGGTGATTACACCACTGCCCTGGGCAGCGTGTTCCAATGCCTTGTCACTACAGAATGAACAAACGGCACAGTCTGAGTGTGTACTGTGTAGTGTACACTTTATAGTGCATACTGTGAATACATCTAAGATTGTCTTACAGTGCAGTAATCCCAATTGAATGGAGAAGTTTGATAGGTACTTAGAATGTATTGTAGCTTGCTCCTCTGAGATTTATGCATGCTGCTAAAACATGAATGCAGGCACAAGGGTTATGACTATAGTTTTGTATTAGGATTAATATCTTGTCACTCACACTGAAGCCAATTAAATGCTTATATTCTTTGTGCAACCTATTAAAGTCTTTAATGAAACTCTGCTGAGTCAGAAATGAAAATATGTCACTATGTTAGCGGCCATCCTGAATTTGGAGAGACCAGAGAGGAAATTGTTTACATTGCCAGGGCTTACCAGAAAAGAACATTGTTTGCATCAGTTTTGATGCGTGTTATATTCCATCATAACAGCAGTGTAGTCAATTCTGCTGTGTTGTGTCGGCCAGTATTGCTAGCTTTCTTACTGGGTGACACAAGTAGAAGTCTTTTTGCCACATCAGCAAAACACTGGCAAAAGTCTAATACAAGGAATATATGGAAACTTGAATGTAGTTTCAATACTGAAGAATTTGGGAGTTCAGGGGCCTATGTAAATATTTGCACATGTAGATGTTGTACTTTGACTTGGGTAACTAGCATGAGTGCACATTTAAAGTACTTATAAGGGCTGTAGGATTGGGCTCTTGAAGAATGACAAGAATATGTCTCTGTAGATATAAGATGGTATAATATCAATGTTTGACCATTTACACTTTGTGAGTGATAAGTAGTTTGTATTAGAACAGATGATTTGAGGAGTACTGTTCTGCCACGCGGGTCATTCCTAACAAGATTAAAAATATATACACACATTTGAATTAATAGTGTTAGCATTGATATTCTAAATGGGAACTGTTCCATATAATTCTTTGCAAGTGTGCATTCAAGTTCAGCACAAGTGTAACTCTTGAAGTCAGAAAGGAGCAGTCACTGCAAGCACCTCCCTATGTTTGAAAAACTTTTTTCTTTTCTAGTAACACTAGATCTTGTAGCAGTTTTTAAGACCAATTAACCCTTTTCTGATTTGAAAGAGAAAAATTACCTTCTTGAATATTATCTCCTCTACGAGTGCATCCAGTGTTTCTGATCCTGTGAGATTATAACTTCTTACATAATGATCTGTCTTCTGATATTATGCATAATATTTGGAGAAAGAAATTAAGTTTACTTAAAACAGAGGACAGCTATTTGGAAAATGGCTTGTAACTGAGATGGCAAGAGAAATATAGCAGTTTGCAAGTAGCCTGAGATTACATACTAAAATCTAATGTTTACTTAGTTATTTGCATGATAATGTACCTGTCCAACAGTATGGGAGAGTATCCATTAATTGGGTTGTTTCCAATCTTCTTCTTCCAGTACTGAAGAAGTTGCTGATGAAGCGGAAATGGAAAGTGAAGAAATGGATGGTGATTCAGATGAGGAAGGAGATGTTACTGAAATGGAACAAGAAGATGCAAATCCTATGGAATTATTAGGAGAGATGACATGTAAACTGTCTAAATCTCAGGAAAGAGAGCTACGGAAGTTAAGAAAAATGGATTACAGTTGGATATCAGCTTTCTAAATGGACATATTTGGGGTTTTATACTGTAAACTGAAGTTTTTGTGGATTAAACATTCATTAAAAAAAAATCAAATCCTTTGGCCATAAATCTTAGCAGCTTCTGCTTCCATAAGCAGGGAAAATGTGGGTAAGGGGTTAAAGTTCAAAAAGTTGGTTTTGCTCCTAGTTTATTGCTGGTTCTTTGTGACCTTAGAAAACGTTTAACGTGTGGGGTTTTTTTTTCTCATACAAGCGTATTTAAAAGGCAAAACATTTCATTATCTGACTTGTGATCAGTTAGCAAAGTGACAGCTAAGCTCCTGAAAATCTCCCCCACTGAGGCTAGCCTACTGCTGCCAAAGCAACTGGAGCAAAGAGCTTCAGTTAAAACACTGCTTAATTCCAAGATCTGGTAGGGGAAATCAGGATAGTCTTAGTAGTGTTGTATACAAGTGAGTAACAAATCTCCTACTGGAAAGTTCCTATCAGCTGTTGATACTGATAACAGATGGTTTAATATGCCTGACTGTAGAAAGTAGTTACCTACGTGTTTGCTAGTCGTCATAGAGTATGGAGGTTCTTGGCCAATAGGGTACTTATGTAAGCACAGTCTCTCAAATTTACAGTAAGAAGAGAAGAAAATCACATCAACAGTCATAACTACAGCAGTTTTCTGCTTCTGGATTTTTCTCCCTGTTCAGATAACCTTCTGGTATATGTAGCTGAAAAAAATCTCAGCTCCCAGATATTATGCAATTTCTATCCCTCTTATCTACAGATCTAGAACTGATAAAGCCTTTTCAGAACCTTGGACCCAATGGATTTTTTCCCTAAATGAAAAGTTTCAATAGAACAAATAGGGAACATGTGTTAAGATTGTAACTGACAATTGACAGCTTTTGGAAACTCAGAGGTTTATAAAACAAAATAGAGGGGGGAAAAAAAAGCTTAGTAAATAGATCCCCCCAATATGAACTAATATGGGAAAGACACCAAAAAGTTTGGCTTTTTTCTTAAGTAACATCAGACTTCACTTCTGTGGAAAAACATATGCAAGTTGATTAGAGATCCAGGCTCAGGTATCAGAACACTCTGCATTGAAGCCTGGTATTGTGTTATTGTGTCAGCAACACTTAAATGTGGCCTTAGAGGTCAGAAGGAAATCTCACTGTTTGTTAATGTGGGTTTTTTTAAACTCCACATGTTGTGAAAGTAAAGTACTTTACTGGAAAACCAGCAGGTATGAACAAGAAACAACTTAGGTGTTATTCAACTCCTAAAGATGCAATTTCATTTTATGTTCAGGTAGTAAAGCTATGTTGAAGGAATCTTCATCAAGAAAAAATAAGAGTTGTTAGAGGTGTTTTCTAACCTTCGCCTTTACTAAATTCATTTTGCTTTGCACAATTAAATGTACTAGGTTAACAAAGAGAGTCCTCACTTTGTAGTTTTGTGTGTATGTTTTTTCTGCTCAAGCAGGAAATACAGTTGTGGTTAGAGTTTTGCTGCATTCAGTAGCACATTCTGACCAACCTTTTTGAAAAGGTCTTCTGAGAGATACTGCAATTACAACAATGCATTCAGAGGGCTGCAACTCATCTGTCTGTGCCTGCTTTGGAATGCTTTACTTTTAAAACTTCTTTTTTTCCTGTGGTTCCTCAATATTTGTTTTTTTTAAAAAAGGGATTTTTTTTTTCCTATCTCAGTGTCCATGGAAGATCTGTACATTTACTGCGATGTGCTAAGTCAAATCTTACTTAGATTTTTTGCCCTCTGCTTCTTCCTTCTAAAGGCTACCCTGATAAAGAATAATAAAATCCTTAGAGAAAGATTTGACACAAAAAGCATAGAAAAATACATTGAACTTAATTTCACAATTCCAGTTACATGATAAAGTCAATAGGTATTAAATACCTCTGCAACAATTAGAGGTCAGTGTTCAATAATTGGGGGTGCCTTCTGCATCACCCCAGGACACTGATTTTACATAGAAGCAGTCCGTCTTTCTTCAGGTCTGAGGGGCAGACCACACAGATCTGTCCAAGGCAGGATCCTAGAAAGGGAATTGCTTACTTCCCAAATCCTCCACTCGGACAAATGGTCAGGTAAGCAAGAGGACCTGAAACATCAGCACGTATGGAAGGCATTATAAAAACCAAATAGGCGAGGCCTTATGGAAATGGATCATGGCAATGGGATTTGACTGAGATGCTGCTTCTCTGTGATGTTGCTCTAAAAGTATTGGAGAAGTGACCAGTAATTTTAACCTACTGGTCCAGTTAAGCTTAGTTCCACACAGACTGAAAATCACTGCTGTGCATTGGTATTTCGCAGCCCTGAACTGGTTGGTTCATAGTAAACAGCAGTTCCAACACGCAGTCTGGTTTTTGGTGGGCAGATGTGACAGGAAAGCTATTGGAAAGGCTGATATTACTATAGCCAGTGGCTTTATTTCATCTGTTGCTGAAGAGCAGGGAAACCTTCATATGAACTCCACATTGTAAACTATGCTTTAGGATCATAGAATAGAATCATAGAATAGATAGGGTTGGAAAGAACCGTGAGATCATCTAGTTCCAACCTCTCTGCTATGGGCAGGGACACCTCCCCCTAAACCATGCCACCTAAGGCTATGTCCAACCCAGCCTTGAATACTGCCAGTGGTGGAGCATTCACAACTTCCCTGGGCAACCCATTCCAGTGCCTCACCACCTGCACAGGAAAGAATTTCTTCCCTATATCCAGTCTAAACCTCTCCTGTTTAAGTTTGAACCCATTACCCCTTGTCCTCTCACTACAGTCCCTCATGAAGTGTCCCTCCCCAGCATCCCTAT
>JASSUY010004327.1:0-43276 GCA_032466535.1 Forpus xanthops
ACGGCGCGGGGGCGGGGCGGGGCGGGTCTCGAGTCGCGGGCGGGTGCGCCCCCTGGTGGCGGCGGGGCGGCGGCCGAGGGAGGCGCGGGAGGTGACGTCATGTTGCCGCGCCGTGGGTGTGCTTGGAGTGGCTCGTTATTAATTAGTACTTTTAATTATCGCGTTAATTAAACCATGGACGGGCAGCGTTGGCCGTACCCTGCGGCTGCCGTAGCGCAGCGCCACGGGACGGTGCGGTGGGCATGGCCCTTCGTGCATAGGCACAGCTGCCGGGGGCGATGGCGGCCGTGGGGCCGGATGCCTCCATAGGGGTGCTGGTGCGGTCCCCGTGTGCTTGCGGTGCGGCCCCGGCGCTGTGAGGGGATGGCGGCAGCGCGGATGCCGCTGTTGCTCGGGAGTGTCTGAGGTGGGGTCAGCTGTGATTGGTGCTTGTGGGCCGCACGGCGGGAGCGAGGTTTAATTCTCGTTCCATCAGTTACATCCCGGTAGCAGCGAACAGAGTTGTTCGGTGCGGCAGCATCTGTTGCACGCCGCTCCTGTTCCTATCGCTCCATGGCGGCACGCTGCCAGGCTGTGTGTGTCCATAGCTCCTGCACACGGTCTCGGAGGCTGTGGGGTGCGCCGAGCCTTAAACTGAACCCCATAGGGCGACGCGTCTGCCGTCGCAAGAACCCCCAGGGCAGGGGAAGCATCCCCCCCCCAGGTACTCAGGCTTGGTTGAGCGTCTCTTCGCGGGCAGAATGAGGTTGTTGCAGCCTGAGTGAAGTGCAGTATATGTCAGCGTCGGTGTGACGAGGATGACGACATCTTATTAGTTGCCATGATTACTGGTGAAGTATTAATTTAGAATTAAGTCGGAGGAGCTTGAATTAACTGAGAGCAGCCTGTGGGGACAGCGTGTGAAAGCCACAGGAAGAAAGGAAAAGAGTGGAGTCATTAGCTGACTGCAGGGAAATGTATTAAGAAGCAAGTCTGTAGCCATAAGTTGGAAAGCACAGGCTTATGAATGGAGATGAAAAGCTTATGGTAAATCTGACTTTAAGTTATTAAGCTTAATGAACTCTCCAGATCTTCAATGAGATCATCTAAAGAAAGGATTTTGAAGGTTGGAATTAAAGAGAGCCCTGCTATAAAGATGACTCAGTGCTGTGTTTTGAACGGACCGAAATCTGGAATGACCCTAGCACAATACATTGAAACAATTAAGAAGGGGGAACAGTAGCAGAAAACCAGCTGTGTGTTTGACTAGCTAGCCACACAGGTAAGGTTTTGTTGCCATGCTGTACAGAACTGCTGTATGTATTACTTGTTACTATTGAGTCTTAGTTAAAATGACTACTGAGTCACTTGGAACTCACAGAAGCAGGGAAAGCCTCGGTATTCACTGATGGCACAAGTCATGAAGACGTCGCTGTCATCTGCTCCTACTGCACAGATCATGCTGCGCAGAAGAGCCAGGCAAACTGAAGAGGGGTGTCTGTGAGAGAGAAGAATGCAAAGAGAAACACTGATCACTTCTGAGGCGCTGTCTGTGCTTTTGTTTTATCCTCTCATTGTATATCTGATGTCTATTCCAGCTCTGGCCTTTATAGCTACTTGCACAACTTCAAGATACAGAGTAACAGAGGAAAGGCTTTGCCTTTTCTCATCTACCTTTTGGGCTGGGCATGTACTGTGCACTGTTTATGACGGAAAGAAGAATCTGGAACATTACTGTTGTCAGCTCTGGCAAATATATCTTGAGTTTTTCTATGTGCACATGAGGTTCCAGCCCACAGAGATTTCCAGCTGAGGCTAATGCTGTCCAGTTGGATATCTGGTTCCAGAGCCAGCCCAGCAGGGATGAGTGGTCTGTCAGTTCTGTTAAAGGACATGTGTCAGTGTGAGGTGTAGATCTGTGTTTGGTGAAAGGGGGAGCAAGAAGTTAGGCTTTTTAAGGATATAGAAATAGAGGGTCATGAACTCTGATTTTATTACTAACCTCTGCAAACCCTATGATATAGGCCCATTCATAAATTTAGCAGACTCCACTCATACACGTACCTGTTAGTGTTTTTCTTAGAAGTCAAGAAGGGTTTGGTCTGAAGGGGTAGATAGAGCATCACTGGGATCTGAGCTGAAGATGGCAGGAAAAGAGGTATTTGACATATGCTTGTTTGAGCAATGAATGATTCATCCATTGGATTCTGAGCTTAGAGTACTAGAAGCATAAAATCGAATAGACTGGAAAAGACCTTTAAAATTGTAAAGTCCAACTGTTACCCCAGGACTGCCAAGTCCACCAGTAAACTGTGTCATTGAGAGCATCATCTACACATCTTTTGAACGCTTCCAAGGGCAGTGATTCCATCACTTCCCTAGGCAGCCTGTTCCAATGCTGGATCACCCTCTCAGTGAAGAATTTTTTCCTAATATCCGGTCTAAGCCCCCCCGACACAGCTTGTGGATCTGGATTGAGCTTGACTGGCTCTTGGATTCTGAGCTTTGAAGAATGTGGATATATTCAAACAACATAGGAAAAGCCTGAAGTGGACTCTGAGAGTGTATTCAGAGACATTCTCCTGCTCTGCCATCATGGATACTCAGTCATGCCTATGTTACTCCTTCATTCAGTCTGTTCATCAAGATCTCTGGTGGTGGGCACTGTTCCAAAGCTTCCTCAAGCAGGGTCTTTCTCTGACTTAAAGTGTATACTTCTGGGAAGTTGATCTGATCCATAACCAGGACCCTTCCTACTGCATCAAAAGCCCGTACATTTGGTCCTGTCCACCGTGAGCACCAGGATCAGATTGTCCCCTTAACACAGACATTTTTCTGCTTTTAATTTTTAAAATTCCATCTCAATCTCCTTTTTAGATTAAGCAGCATTGAAAGCCCTGCTAAAATAAAATATACAATAAATGCTGTCTGTCCTCTCCAAGAGGCCTGTTGCTCTGCTGTAAAAGGAAGTAAGATTTGTTTGGCATCAGTTCCTGAAAAATCAGTGTTGTTCCTTATTTCTTCTTCTTGCCTTTGAAGTCTTACAGATCAGTTGCTTGATTTGTTTTTTTTTTCCAGATTTTTTCTTGGGATCTTTCCTTCTCTCCCTTTTTCCAGCAATTAATTTTGATTATTGCATTAATTTCAGATTAGACTTTGGCTTCTGTTTGATAACTGTGAAAAAGTAAAAATAAATTAACTGGAAAACCTCTGGGTGGATTAGCTAATTGGCTAATGAAGTGGTGTCCTCAAATCTCTGTCTTTGGTACTTGAATTATCATTGCTTTCAAGGAATTTTTCATTTTGAAGTGCTGCCATATGTATGTTTACCATTTAAGTAGGTTGTGTGTTTTGTATATCAAGATGCCTCAGATAGTTGGCTGCAGTGAGTGCATTATGTCCATGTTAGAGCTTTTAATTCTTCTCTGGTTTAAAGAAAAGATGCTTGAGGTATTTATTTTTTTGCATGCATGGGTTCAGTGTTTGGAAACAGCATGATGTTCTGTAAATGAAAATAGGTGGGATGAGTTAAGAGACACTAATGAGGGATTAATGACTTTTGCTTTTTTTGTTGTTTGTGTGTTTGGGTTTTTTCCTTGTATTTGTTTAATAAATGCTAGGGCCCATGTTGTAAAGAAAGTTATCAAACTTCTGCTTCATTTGTTTTTTTTGGTCTTCTAAATCATTAAAAGAGGTTAATCAGCTATAATTGGTTCTATTGGTGTTTGAACCACCCATGTTTACCATTCAGTAAACTCAATACAAAGCCCCCTGTTGGCTTAATCTTTGGCAGAGCTAAGCTTCAAAAGAATCCAATGGGTGGGATCAGATCAGATAAAATTTGGCAGCGCACGTTTCAGATTCACTGTATTTCCATATCCAGGACCCATGTGTCAGTTCCTGAGAGTTTCCTGTTCAAGTAAAGCATGTTCTGGCTCTGAAGCTGAAGGTCTTGGACAAAATGCTAGGAAATCAGGCTTTCTCAGTACCTTGTGAATAGCAGCAACCCTTTTATATAGGATCAGAGGAATTTTATATTGGTTGGCTGGAATTTTCCTCTTACCATGCCAGGTTGTGGTCATACTTCAACTGTGCTCCATGGAGATAGACTGGAATCCTCTGGAATATGTCCCACTGTAGAAATGAAAGATGTTATTAACAGCAAGATTGAATATCATGAAAAAGAAAAGGCTTCCTGTGTTTAGGGCTGTGAGGAAACAGGATGTGAGATAATTATCCATAATTTACAATATATAGCCATATTGTTTCCTCAGAAAGAAATGGGATGGGTGTTATCCTGCCATGCAGACACCATTCTTCAATTATTCCAAGAGTTCCCATGAGCATTTTCAAATATCCTAGCAGTGAGCTGTGACCAACCACATTTATTCACAGTCTTAAGACAAAAACCTCTTGGAGCTTTTCACAGCAGCATATAATATGCGCATACCTTGCAATTTCTAACAAAACCCAACAGTGCACTCCTTAGCAAAAATGGCCCTCATTCTCTTCATGTTCCAAATTATATGTTCACATTTGTGGCATGGTGACCATGTTGATGAGGCCCTTAGTGGCATTGTATAGTGGTGAACTTGGCTGTCCGGGATAAAGGTTGGACTTGATGATCTTAAAGGTCTTTTCCAACCTAGTTGATTCTATTCTATGATTCTATGACCTGTCTAACCAATTTAGTGCATTGGTGTTAAGCCGAACCACACTATGCAATGGTCCTCTTCACCACCCTGAACAGCCTTACTGGTTTCATCAAACTTACTGCAACAGGTTGTGATAAATAAGATTGAAAGTATTGGGTGTAACTACCGCCTTTCATCGCAGAGGAACTATAGAAGATAGATAGCTAAAAAGCAAGGTTAAGCTCAAATCAAAGGCAAATGCAGGCTTGAAGTCTTTGAGCAGGAGGGTTTTGCTGTGGGGCTGGTTGTGAGAGAGAGTGAGAGAAGGATGCGAGGGAACAGGGTTAACCAGTAACACCAAGAGAAAACTCAAGAATAAATAAAGATGCCAAGTCTTTTATATTTGTGCAAATAACCAGAATAAGGAAAAATGCAATGAAACATTCCTTATTCCTCTATCAACTTCTTCTCACACTGAGCTATAGGATTGCTGCTGGCCACCTGGTTCCATCAAATGGTGTAATGGTGCGTAACATATGTGAGTCAGACACACATGTGCTCTACAAATGCCTGGGACAAACCTGGCATGAAACACTTATGCAAGCCTTACACTGTACAGGTGCAGCGTATACTAGGTGCTGGTGGTACTGTGAACTACAGCAGGGGATTGGGAGTTTCAGGCTGTAACTGTGATGATTGCTTTCAGATATTGCCCAAAGATGTTCTACATGATTGCAGTTGCATAGGTCACTCTTCAAGAAACTCTGCAGTCTCAGAAGACCAAGGAATGGCAGAGAACCCAGTATCCATTTCTGCTTTTTCATACTCTCTAAAAGTGCTAGTTTATGATTTGTATTTCTAATTTCTGGATTTTTTTAGCATTAATCTCTGCATTATTTGCTTAAATAATGTCTGATTAGTGTTCTTAAGATAGATAGTGCCCTTATGGTTATAGTTTAATATTACACAAATAGGCATCTTGACAAGACTTAGCTTTTGATACCTCCTTCTCAGCGAACACTGAAAGTGTTTCTGCTTCTCAGTCTCAAGCCTGTGCCTGCTGTAGATTCTGCTATCTATTTGTGAAACTCTTCAATCTCTTGATATAGAAAGCATATACATTAAAATAATGTATACTTTTACCATGTGGCAATAGGAAGAAGAACATTTAAAATTATATGCTGAATTCTTAACTGATTCTTAATGTACTTCAAGTAAGATCTTGTCTTTCCTTTCTTTTTGATGTAGAAATAAACCCATTAATATTCTTGATTTAATGCCCCATCCCTGGAAGTGATATCCCATCTCTGGCAGTGGTCAAAGCTAGGCTCAATGAGCCTTTGAACAACCTGGACTAGTGGAAGGTGTCCCTGCCCATGGCAGGGGGGTTAGAACTAAATGATATTTAAAGGTGCTTCCAACCCAAACCATTCTGTAATTCTGTGATTAATGAGGAGGTAGATAAACTGCACCTTTCTGATTAGTTTACAGTATTTCAGCTAAAGCAATTGTTAACTGTGAATTCTTCTTGTCTTTACTATGAACAGGTAATAAAGTAGGCATAGCTGGGTGGTATTGAAGAACTGAAGGAACCCTACAAAAGGAAACCTTTCTAAGACCTGTCACAAAGGAGCATTGATTGGTATTTTGTTATTTGCATGTTGACTCCTAATTTGTGCCATGCAGCTGGACTCTGTAGATGGAGGTACTGTTGCCCCTATTGCATGCCAGAACTCTCTTGCATCAATGAACTTATAAACCAGTGTTCCTTCCCTATCTTTTTTCCTCTTTTTGTTTACCCTGAGGGGTGAAAACCTCTCATCTATCAAGAGCTTATGAAATCTGAATCATACTGGAGAATACTATAAAATTGCATTTTAATAGATTTGTTTCATGGGAATCAATACTTTTGTACTCTTATGAATATCTAAGAGTTTTTAGTTTTTAAGCAGATGCAAAAGGTCCATTAGTTGATTTTTTACATGCTAGATAAGAGCAGATTGATTTGCCTGATTTTAACCTCGAAAGGTTAGGAACATTCGTTGTCCTTTGCTGGTTCTGCTATAGAACAGCCCCATATATTTAATTTAAAATGCTGAATCTTTAGCGCAGACTTACTTTCTCCAAAGTATTGACTAACTACTATAGTTAGTCAATAAAAACCAATAAAAATCTGGCTTGAAATCTTTTTCTTCCTCAGTTGTTCAACATTTTGAGACTGACAGTGCCATTTGCCCTTCCTTGAGTTTTTGAATACACCAGACTTCTCAAAATCCCCTGTAGTTGCTGTTCCCTTTGTTGAGGAATTCTTTATCTGTAATTCCATGGTTTAGCAATGGCAGTAACTGAAGGATGAACAGAAGTCTCTGAAATGGAACTTACCATGCCATCTAGTTGTGATGCAAGAGAAGTCAAAGAATATGATGCAGAACAGTGTCTCCCAGGAAACATCTGTCTTCTGTTCATATGAAGAGAAATTACGTTCCCCTTCTGTCTAAGCTGTCTTGCTCCTGAAGGTTTGCATTTCATGAAAAACAAATAACACAATCAGGAAAAACAAATAACAAATCACAATAAATAACAAATAAATCCCAAACTGATGGTTCTGTATGTCAGTACATTATGCAATTTGAGACACTGATTCTGCTTCCTGCTGTAAGGCACTAACCATCAGCAAAAGGGAAAAGCAGATAGAGATTGTAATACCCTATTGGGTTGCTTCACTTGAGTTAACCAAGCTTGTCTGGGAATACTCAAGAGAGGGGAAGAGATGATTCACATTCACTTTAGGTAGTGCTGGTAGAGCTGATGAGGTAGTGACAAGGAAAGGTGATTCTACTTGATTGTTTCTATTTTGAGATAGCTCATTTCATCTTTTCGGTACGTCTGAGCCTGCCAAGTCAGTTTGTTGATCCCCTGTGTTGGTTGCATGGGTTTTCTTCAGAGAAAGCAGGAAACAGAAATGTAGTTCAGTGTCACACAAGTTGGAAGAGGAGTTGCTCTGAGGCAGTGGCTCTCAGAGGCTGGGCACCTTCTCAGGGGACTTCCAGACCATTTCGTCTATTAACTTCTATTAACTAGTTTGATAGTTGTGTATGTTTCCTTAAATGCATTCTTTAAATGCATTCTTTAGATGCATTCAGCAACTGTCATGTCCTAAGCACCACAGGCAATAATCCAAGTGACTAAAATAAGAATAAAACTTGGCCGTAACCTGTAAAAAAATCATTTCAGACTTCAGATTGTTTGCTGTATAGCTCACATGAATTGCATCAGTGCCAGCACCACTGACATCAGCTTTTCCAGTCATTTAGCTATGTATTATTATCAAATACTTTATGTTGATAGCATAATTTGGACATTAGTGATTTACTGCACCCAAACTGGGCTATGTTATTACAGTCCCTAAGCAGTAATCCCCAGCTGATCACCCAGAAACAGCGATAGAGTCACCCATGAGGTTGCTGGCTAATGGTCCAATACAAACTGAAGGTGCTGTTAGCTATCTGATAAACACATTTTTCATAGCAGACTCGCTAATACAAGCGTCACTAAAAAGAACATCCCTAAATGATATATAATATTGCTGGTATATTTTTAGTGCATAATAAACAATCTTTTTACCCAAAACAAAAATTAAGCAGCCACTCTACTAAAAGTGCACCTCGTTTAATACACTCTAGGAATAATAGTACAGCACGTTCAAAAGTCTGTTGAAATAAATCATCTCTGGCACTTCCCCCAAAATAACACTTCAACGAGCCTCTCTGCTTGTCTGCAGCTGCTGGGGTTGACATGATGGAAAAAGGCAGCTAGGTGGAGGAGTTGTTAATGTTATAGTGCTCATGTTAATGCAGCCTCTGTCAGGGCTGGACTAGAGGAGATGCTGAGCTTCATGCCCTTTGAAGAGTTTTGTTGAGTCGATGAGATTACTCATGGGATATAAAATTAAGCACAAATGTAACTGTTTCCTAGGTCTATCATCACATACCTCGGATTTTCTTTGGCTGTTTTGGTTTATTTTTTTCTTCTAGGGTTGCATTTCAACAGTTAAGATAGGATTTATTTTTTTTTTCCAGCAAGGCTTTTTCCACATGTTTCTTAGTTCTTTGAATTTAAAATGCTAAAAGAAAATCCGACCAAAGCTGTAAGCACCTGCACACCTGTAAATAATAACCAAAAAGAGTGAAGTAACCTTCCCAGTAGGAGCTCAGTGAGTTGGGCATCTTCTGACTGCACTCTCGAAGCCCTCGAGCTGTGGGGCACACTGAGTGCTGTGGGATCTCCATCACTGCTGCTCTCAGCTCTGTGTGTGGGAACAGCAGGACTGCCATGGTATGAACGTGTCACCCAAACAAGGCTCATGGGACAGAGGTGAAAGACAAACGTTGGAGTAGTGTCTGAAAGGAAAAGTTGTTCATTATCTCTTCAATGGACTCAGGAAATAAAAAGAGTGTCTGGATTGTGACTATTATGTAATGTCATACATAAGAAGGGGTCTGAACTGTCAAACCCAATTGACCAGCTATCAAAGGAACCAATGCTGTCATAGTTATCTTCTTCCCCTAACAGCTTGCTCTTACTGCAGATCTGTTTAGGTGGAATGACTGCAGGTAACTGCCCTTGTTGCCCACAGCAGGTCCTTAGTGAACCACTGCCCTTCATAGTCTGCCTGTGCTTGTCACACTGGCTGTGTCTCTGTGACCCATTGTGTATCGCTTTGTTTGTCAGACAGAATTCTCAGAATCATGGAATGGTTGGGACTGAGGGTCACCTCTGGAGGTCGTCTGGTCCAGCCCTGCCTTGCTCAGGCAAGGCCACCTACAGCCAGTTGACCGGGACCATGTTCAGATGGCTTTTGAATATTTCCAAGGGTGGAAACCACAACCTGCCTGGGAACCTGTGTTAGTGTGCAGTTGCCTCTCACAGTACAAAAAGTATTTCCTGACATTCAGAGGGAACCTGTGTTTCAGGTTGTGACTATTGCCTTGGGTTGTATCTCTGGGCACCAATGAAAAAGAGCCTGGCTCTGTCCTTCTTGCACCCTCCCTTCAAATATCTGTGCACACTGATGAGATGCCCCTGCACCTCAGGCTTCTCGGGGCTAAGCAGTCCCAGCTCTCACACTCTCCTCATACGTGAAGTGCTCCAATCCCTTCAATATCCATGTGGCCCTTTGCTGGACTCTCTTCAGTGCTCTATCATCTCTCTTCTATATTGGGGAGCACAGAACTTCACCCATCACTCTAGGATGGGCCTCCCTAGTGCTGAGCAGAGGTGAAGAATCACCTCCCTTAGCCTGCTGCAATACTTTACCTAATGTAGCCCAGGATACCATTCACCTTCTTCGTGGCAAGGGCACTTTGCTGGCTCATGTTCAACTGAATGTCCACCAGAGACCCCCAGGACCTTTCCTGCTAAGCTGGTTTTCAGCAAGTATGGGAAAAAAAAAGGAAAGAAAACGCTATCAAGTTAGATGAGCTGCTTTATAAATTCCCAGCTTGGTAGGCTAGAGAGCTAAGTTGGTCATATAAATGTCATCCTCCCAGGTTAGCCAGCTGGAAATGTTATAAAGTTTTAATAAAACAGAAAGCCACATTTCTGCTGAGGGAGCACATTATATATTTCATAGCTATTAATAACATTAAGCTGTTACGGGGAGTCAGTAATGACCTGCTCGATTAGACATTAAGAGCATGGCTGAGTCCATCCCTGAGGTGTGACAAACCTTATGTTTTAAGTATTGGTGAAAACTGCTCACATGGAACATTTTAAGCACATAATATAAGAGTGTGTATTTTTGCCTACCAACCTCTTCCAGCTGCTTAAAGTCTATAATAGAAGTACTAAAGAGACTCCAAATAAAACTTTGTACCTTTTTAACAGAAATAAGATCTGAGGCAGCACCTCCCCAACAGAGATGTGATGGACACTCCATGTTCAGCCAACCCCTCTGAAATGAGCTGGGTAGGTTGAACATTTTATAGCCCTGCAAAGGAAGTGTTTCCTTGATCTTCCTTATCATAGTATCAACATGCCATCTTTCAGCAGAGGCTGGTGGTGTGGTGGCCTGGAGGGTACTGCTGCCCATGAGCAATTTCTCCGCTCCCCCTGCTTTCCGACCACCTCTCCAAAAGGACTTCAAGAATGGGTAGGGAACTGTTTTATGGGTGTGATGAAGTTGTCAGATAGCAGCTGCCAGCTTCTGAGTGCTCCCCTTTCTGTGGTGGGAGAGGTGGGCAGCCTCCACATACTGTCTTTGAAGCTGTGCAGCTTGCTCCCTGGAGCAGCTGTCCCTGAGGTGTCAGTGAGGCTAACTGGGCCCTTGGACTTCCATGTGGCAGGGGGACAACGTATGTCAGCCAGCTTGTCCATGGGCTCCACAGCTGCTGGGAACATTCCCTGTGGATCTGCACACTGATTTTAGTGCAGCAGATTTCTATTTTGTGTAGAGGAAAAAATAGTTTGCTCTGGCTAATTCTTGAAAATTTTTAATGAAACACAAACTCTGTATATGCTGTCTACAATTGCCCTTATTTTATCAGGCTTTAAATAGTTAGATACGTGGGGGAAACGATGCAAAATCCTCTTTGAATAGGGCTTCTTCTCCAAATGAGAGTCAGAATATCAGTTGGAAAGCCCCTTCAGACAAATTTCCTGCGGCAGCTTCTGCAAACCAGCCGCCAAGTGACTATTACACAGCTGGAGTTGCAGAAGATGCGAAGTAACTCCACTAGCCACATGATGGAGCTAAGGTCAAAACACGAGGCGCTCCTCCTGGCTTTGGGACAAGGGATGCTGCCTCTCCAACTGCTGGCAGGCTTCCTGCTTGGTATCTTCCAGACCTACATCATCTGCAGGCCTGTAAATAGTGAGAAAACAGAAACAAACAAACAAAAAAAAGCAGTTCTCAACAGGGAAGAGATTTAGCAAGTGGTTCAGGAAAGCTAAATAGTGGGATCTAATAGCAGCGGGCACAGGACCCCAGCTGCAGACCTAACTGCTGCAATGAAAACATAAGATTAGGGGAAAAGTTTAAGTTTCTAGATGCTTAAACATTGTGGTTTGTTTCTACCTGAAAAAGTATTTTGACAGGCTCTAAAACACAGCCTGTGGCTCAGAATAAGGCTGTGGTTATTTCTGCAGGCACTACTTGCTGTGAATGAGTATAACTGAGTGACAGCATCCTGTATTTCCAGAAAAAAGCAATAAAGGCTTGCTGCAGTAACTCAGGTCAGTCAAGTTTCCTGTTCACTGCAATGAAATTGGTTCAAAACTATTGATCAGGCAAGTATCAATTGGCCACATCGTTTGGAGGAGATGCTGAGTGTTTCCACCAGCAGGGCAGGAGGACCTGGTGAACTGTCCCCTGCTTCGTGCTGCACCCCGAAGTGGTAGGTGGCTGCATGTCACCTTTTGAGATGATGGTTTGGTGACCAGGAGCTCCAAGTCACAACCAAACTGGCTAAGAGAGATCACAGGCTCTGCAGAGACATTGCTTTTATGTCATGTTACAGCCTCCCTCCTTCCAGCAGTCCTTCTGTCTTCTATAGGCTATAAATTACCTATTCCTAGCTTGCCTCACCAGATAACCTCTTATTCACTCCCTTCCTTTCTACCCCTCACAAACACTTCATTGTACAGCGGCAATACCACCTTTTTTTGCTGTGGTTTTATCCCACTTATCCTTTTTTTGAGAGGGTATCAAGCTGTGATTGAGCACAATGACTGTCCCTTAGGGAAAGGGGACAGCCAGCAATGTTTTTAGTTCCTATTAAGTGGCAATGCCAGAACTCCACAGGATCAGGCTTTATATGACCGGACATATTTAGCATTTTAGCAGCACTGTAAGTGAGGATGTGCATCGTTTCCTGGGATTGTCAAGCCTTTAATGGAACTCTTGGTATGCAATGAATAATATTATTACAATTCTGTACTCTCTTAAACACAACGGACCTCATTAAAGCCCCACCCGCAGAGGTCAGATCCGCCTGGCTCACTATTGTTACAAGTTAAGAGACTTCCATTTATTTTAACAATGGCTTGTTTAGAATGTGAAGTCAATGAATTTCTTCTCTTTGTGGAAGGTGTCATTTTACTATGCCAGGGACAATGTGGAGTTATGGAGTAAAGCTAAAAATAGATGACAGATACTATTGGATCTGCTGTCCCTTAGCAAAAATTAAAGTCGTTTTGATGAAATCAGCAAAACCGTTATTAGCGCCAGTGTATTATCTAGTCCTGTGTATTTAAAACATGTCTGTACCTTTAGAGGTAGCGTGGCTGAACCAATAATACTGTAGATTATATGAAGCAACAACACTTTTAAAAATGCAGTATCTGAAGGTATTCTGCTTGATTGTTTTATCACAGTGAACTAGGTCAGACAAAAAAAATATATTTCTCATTTTTATGTCAGTTTTACCCTCTGGAGCTTTTGCAGAAGCACAGAACTGTGCACTGTATTTGTATCAAGCATTGCATTGGAACACTTAAGGGGATACCATCAGGAGAAAAGGAGTTTGAACTATTATCACCAATAGCAGCAAAATAACTATTAATGAAAGCAATTAACAAAAAACAATCTCTATTTTTTAGCTTTTTAATCTATGCGCTTGATAGCCCTCTGTGTGTAATTACTTTCATGGTTTTAGAGCCACTTAAGACCCAGATCTTTAGAGACATTTCAGTTTGGAAACCTAGGGCAAGCTGGTGCTTATGTTTATTATTAGGAGCCTAAATAACTTTGTGGAGTCAGACATTAGGCCTGATAATGGAAACATTAATCCGTACCTAACTCTGTTACTGTGAACAGTCTGGTTGTCAAGCTCAGAAAGAAAAACAATGAAAAACAAAACTCCTCTCTCACTCCTTACGTAAGGAAAGCAGGCAGAAAGCTTACATACAGCCCTGGAAAAGTTACCAGCTAAGTCCCTAGTGGGTAGCTTTCACTGTGGCAGCTCACGCTGCTGCAGATGCTTTCACAGGGTGACCTACCCAGGGCTTGGGGAATGCAGGATGGCCAGCAGCTGCAGTGGGGACTCAGGTGGGCAGCCTTCTTCAGCCAGAGGACCATGCTGTAACCACCTCACAAAGTGGTGACACAGCGACAATTCCAAGCAATGCCTCTTCTAGCTTTCTTGAGGCAAGCAACTGGAGCACCACTGAAGCCCAACATCTCTGAAGGATGATGCTGCGAATCCAGGCTGCTCCACTCCCCACCATGTGCCATCCCGATGGCAGAGCTCGGCGCTGGCTCTGCTCATCCTCATGGTCACTGTGTGCTCAGCGGGCAAACCGCTGCCTTGCCTGAGTCCAGGCATCGTGAATAGACTTAGCTGGCAGGGGCTGCAAGTATATGTTATACTTTTGTTCCATATTTGTGTAAGAGAAGCGCATTGGCACACGTTGCTGCATGTGGTCCTGATGAACGTGCGGGATAACTGAAGCAAAAGATGCCGGCAGCATCTGGCAGTGTGAGCAGCCAAGCTGCAGAGGAGTTGGAGGGACAGTGCCTGAAAGCCGCTTCTCAAACCATTGCAGTTTTTCTCCTCAAGCTGAAGGGGAGAGGGCAGGGTTCAACACAACACTGGAATGAGCCTAAATTTTGTTTGCGATTGATACTGCTGTCCTGCTTACATAACTCACCTAATCCTGCCTCCCTGCTTGGTAAATCACAGCTTGTAGCCCTCTTCTTAGGCATCAACCCAGAGGATCATGATGAAAAGCAAATCTCATTACCCATCAGCAGTGCAAGCGATAGAGAACAGAAAGTAAAGAGAATTATAATGTTGCCTCCTAGATGGAACATTTCTTATCTTCATTTTCATCCAGTATTAATTCTTAGACACACAAAAAACATTGTGCCAAAGTGGTGGGAATGAGGTAGGAAATGGAGTACAGGATTGTCTGTGACCAGAGGAGCCTGGATCTTGTGCTGAAGGTATGGGATTAGAGAGTCAGGGGTCGTGTTTATTCCAGCGTCTCCAGTTAAGCCCTCGAATGAGTAGTCAGGATTTACAAAGAGATATTGAACTCTCCGGAAGAGTGCTCTCACTGACATATCCTGGCCAGTAATAGCAATGTGAAGCACTTCTTAAAAATACGCTCTTATTTATTGACCTAAGCAGGAGCTGAGCTTTTCAGTTTATCCCCACTGGGGAAACTGAGCATGTGGGACATCTGACCTTGCACACCCTCCCTTGAAACCTCCCTTGGTACAGGGAGGTACAGTTTTGTCTTTCATTCTTTATGTGCAAAACCAAAGGCAGAGCTGAAAATATCCAAGAGGGTAGGGTGCTCCCCTTACAAAAGGTTGAGGTTTTACATGTATAACTTTGGTCTTGTTTCTTCAAACAGTTGGTTTTTTTTCCTAAAGTAAATTTACTCTTTGCTGAGACTGAAATAAAGTATGGTCAGTTAGTGCATGGGGAGGCAGAGGGAGGGCAAACAGGAGGCACAAGCATGCCAGTCATTTGCAGGAGCCTCTATTCCTTGGAGCCTTGTGGAAGTGGTGCTAGCTGTCCTCCAACCATATGCACCTGGAAAACTGCTCTCCTGGGTAAGGGCTGTGGTAGATGTTCAAACCAGCCCCTGCAGCCTGCAAGGGTGAAGTAAAGGAGGGTAAACTGGGAGGCAGCACCATCTTTCCTAGGCCATCCTTCATGGAGAGCTTGATCCAGACCCTGGCAGAGTAGGGGCATGAGACTGCTTCAGCCTGCAAATGACGGATGGAGGCAATGCTGTTGGGGTGTGCATGGTCCCCTTTCTCTTTGACCCAGCCTGATTAGGAACCCTGTGTTTTGCAACAGTAGCAGAACAAACACAATCAGGAAAGTCACGTGAAATCAATTTCTGTTAAATTATTCATTACGTATCTCTATGCTGTACTGAGGAAATCATTCCAAACCCTATAGCCCAGTTACTTTCAGCTGCCTTCCTGAAGGTAAGCATGTGACTCTGGTTTCGATTGCTACTGTAAATATATAATTATTTATAAACTACCTCACAGGGACCATATGGTCCCCTTTTGAATAAAAATGAACAGACGGAGCTGACAAAAAATCTGTGAAAGAGCAGCGTAGTAAATTTATACGTAGCATACCATCTGCTTCCATGTGCAAGTGATGTTGTAGCAAACTGCAGGAAGCACAGCTAAGACAACTATAGAGGACCAGCTCCTTTGTGGTGTTTGCAGATTTTCTGCTGGTCTCCTGCCTAGTATCAATTTTGTATTGTCATTTGCTGTTGCAGTACACCAGGAAAGCCATATTGGCTAACTTCTACATGCTTGGGACTAACAACCCTTTGCAGTTTCCCCTCATATGACTATGCAGTGAACACCTCTTAATTTGATTTGAATTGCTTTGAGTTTTGGTAGGTTTATGAAACACATTAAGTATCACCAATCAAATGGGCTACAGCTAAAATGCTTCTGACAAGGTTTATTCTGTGAAACAGCAAGAAAACTGATGCAGAACTTCTCATTTATTGAGATGTTTGTCATACAGGACTGAAATATTATGGATTTGCTTGGATGATGTTAATGTTTGTATTAGTTCTCTGTTATTACAAAGGAGCCGTGAAACCTGCAGAGATATGTTTTTTATTATTGTTATTGTAATACCAGGATGCCATGGGTACAAGTGCCAAATGGGAGCATCGCTGATGCCGCTTGGGTTATGGCACAGCAGCATGAACCCTTAAATGTGTTGCTGGCTCTGCAGGGAGCAGGTAGCTCAGTACCAGCAGAAGGGCAGTGTGGGTGTGAGCACATTGTCCTTGTGCTTTGCTCAGTTCAGTGTTACAGGAGGCAGGCTGCTGGTGGTCCCTCAAAAGCAAAAGGCGATGACTGGAAAAATATGGTTTTATCATGGCAAGAAAAGAATGACAGGCGGGACAGCCAGTCCTAGCCCTGACAGCAGGAGTTTAGGAACGGTTCAATGAGCCTGCCTGGCACATGTAGTGAGTTACCTCTGCTCTCACGTGGTTTGGGATCTCAGCTGGGAGCCAAGAAGCTGGCTCTACCCTTCCTATCCAGCCCCTGAGACCAGGCAGGTATAGAGTGTCCCTGGGTTGGGCTGGGGCATGGGGAAGGGGAGCCTCAGCTGAGGCTACACTGCCTGGGCAGGGGGATAGGGGAGGTGCTTGAAAATGTCAGGGACTCTATAAAAAAATTAAAGAAAAGATAATTTTCAGTAGAAAGGCAGAGGAAATACACATTTTAAGAGTATAAACAGCACATTTTCTGAATTACTGCTATTGCAATAATGTAACAGTATTATGACTAATATTATGAATAATGTTATTACTAATATTATTAAAATGCATTCAAATTGCTCCTGTTTAGACACTGAAATTGCAGCCACAGGGCAAAGACTGAGTCAGACAGAAAGCACAGGATCATCAAAAAGAGAGTTACAAATAAGCTCAGCTGCCTCACTCTCCTCCCCTGTCCTCTTCAAGGCTTGCAAATTCAGGATGGCAAGTGAACACAATGCCTCCTCGCCTGACCAGCTCTGAGGAGGTATGGGATCTCTTGGGGGAACTTTCTTCCTTTGCAGCTTGTTTTGTCTCTCTCTGCAGAGCACACTGAACGGAGAGTTCACCACCTTGACTGGTTGTGCACTGGGGCAGTTTGAGACTCTCCTGAGAAGCAGCCGTATAAAATGCTGAGATAAGAGAGTAGCACATTACTAAAAATGAAAGCACAGCTCACCAAGGGACTGTATTTTCACACAAAGCTTTCTGCCCCCTTGTCAGTCTTCCCTGACTTCAGTCAGCATTAGGTTATGTGTGCAGCCTTTTCCTCTTCTCCAGATTCTCTCCTTCCAGGGTCTACCAAACTCCTTTGGCTGTAAATCAGCTGAGTAAGAAGGCAGTTCTTCTAAAAGCATCATCTGCTGACTTAAACCAGAAAAAGCAGCAGGCACCCAGTGTTTTGCAGATAGGGTAAGGCCATCGCAAGCATCATGAGCTGGGCTGCTAAATGGCAGGCACACATTAATGTTGTGCTATGACTGTCTTTTTTACAGCAAAAAAGTATGAAGCAATGCATGATGTATCTGTCTTATTCCAGACCTAACCTTGTGAAAAGTCCTGTGAGTCCCAGAGAGGCTTGTGAGGGGTCTTTGTTTCCTTGCTGGGTGAGGTGGATTTGTTCCATGGGTTAGCAGCAGCTTGTACACTGGAGTAATACTTCAGTTCCTGTGTGTTCAGATATAAAACAACAGTGCAGGAGGAAACACTTTTGGTGACCCAGTTCCACTGAAGTTGAGCGCAGATGTATTTTCCATAGCATGCAGTAATGCTACAAAGCTTGTTGGTGCAGAGCTAAACTCCTTGTGTCTTTGCTGACTTACCTCTTGACTTGGGTAAGACTAATAACTGTGTCAGGGATTAGTCTGCATGTGTAGCCCAGAAGTAGAAGTCATACAGGTAATGATGTCTTTGCTTAACGCACTGTGGAACTGAGGAAAAGAGCAGCAACAGCTAAAGACACGCTTAGAAAGATGAGTGCATTTGCACAGGAATGTTGCTACAAGAACAGAGATGATTCTGGTGCCCCTTTGTGCAATTCTCAGTAGCCATAACTAACCATGTTGGCTACCTTCTCACAGCTTGGGCCCCACACATTAGATGGAGTTTCACTGAGCTTTATGCCTGCACTTGTACCAGCCTTTGATTTTTTTATTCTTAGTTGAGATGTGCAGTGTTGTTGCCCTAAAAGACCTGGGCTCCTACAACTCCATTGTGGTGGTTTTAATTCCTTAACATGTTTTCCTTGCAATGCAACACTGGCATCTTTTGGTGTTTATTTTCCTGGGTTTTTGGTGATACTCCAAATCTTTCACAGAAGTGGTTTAGATAATTTTTCATTTCTTATCAAGCTTGGAACCAAGAATACATAAAAAACTAAGTCAGCAATTAAAGATACAACAGCTTGAACCCTAACTAGCATTTCTCTTGGCTCCTCCACTGCCCTTAAGTAACTAATGTCAACTTAGTAGAGACCCCTTAGGACAGTTCTTCAGATATATAAATCTAAGGCTAATTCCACCAACCACATTAGACCTCAACCATTTCACAACAGGCAATGAACCTTAGAAAGTCTGTGGAAGTAATGCTTGGGAATAGCTCTATGTATCTAGTAAGTACATTAGTTCCGCCCTTTTCAGTCGTGCTCCCATCACTTAGTGGTGGTTGCTAGTGACCTTTGTGAAACGAGTTCTGTACTGATTCAGATTCTTTGTGGCTAAATTTCTTTGTTCATAAAACTTGGTACTCTAAATGGCATTCTTATGAGCCATTAATTAATTAATCAAAAATGTATAGCATTTTTGTATGGGTGCTATATAGTTAATCTGGTCTATTGTAGTTTGGCTGTTGGTTTTCTGTGTTCCCTCATCCAGATCTTCCTGGAAGATCCCAAGAATTGAAAACTTGCTCAGGAGATCCAGGGAAAGGACACATGAAATCTCCTGTAACACATCCCAAAGTTAGTACTTCCCCAGCAAGGTAGCAGAAATGTTGCCAGATACGTGCTGGGACAATACTGCTTTCGGTGGACCAATTATGGAGGTCAACTGAGACAGCACCTATAAGACAGTGGGGTTGGAAACACTGCATGTTCTTCTTGTGGGTAAATGCCCTCATCCTGTCTGTCTCCTTGTGAAAAGTGCACCTCTCAGAGCTGGCTTCAATGAATCCTGCTTTTTGTGGGTGTTGTTTTCATTGCTCAGCTATGCTAACCTATGTGTTTCCTCAGAGGTAGGTGGGTAGGTAAAGAGTGTGTTGCAAGAGGTGTTTTGTAGCTATTGGTTTTGATCTATTTTGTTTACTGGCATCTGGACTGTTTGTGAATACCAAAATAAAAAGAAAAAACTCCCCAATTTTAGTCCTGAGCTCTCAGAGTGGCATTCAGACACCCTCAGAGGAAGTATGGGTTAGTTCTTCAGCAAATAGGACTAATGGTCTCTTGTGCTTGGTAGAGGGCTGTAATGTAAATATAGACATGTTTTTACTTGAATGAACTGATTTAAAATCATCTTTTTTTAGGATAGTGAGATTGTCCCCAAAGCAGACAACGTGCTGGTGATGTGTTTGTAGTGCTACCCCGCTTGCTCAGTGCTTTAGCTGCCTGCATGGGCTCTGCAAGCTGCAAGATGCCCATCTTCCTACATGTGTCTGGCAGCATCATGAGTCCCACTAAGTGCTGACTTTGCCCCAGTGCAATATGGAGAGGGCACTGGGCAAAAGAAGATAATTCGGTAACATGTGTGTGTCTGAGCACACTTCTCACTCCTTAGAGAGTACTTTGCATCTTGACGGGTACTGGCAGCCCTGTAAAAAGGATCTCAGGTGAGTCTTTATTCCTTGGCCCAGTGCAGAGGTGAGAATATCATCCCCTTCCTGGATTAGATTGATCCTGAATGGTGTGGCCAGTGATCACATCCTACTCTTAGAAATCAACATGCCATGTGAAGATGACACATCTGCTTTTGTTGTACTGTGTATGGAAGCCATTGGTGCAGCTAGGACTCAGTTTTTCAGGCTTTTTTGTCAACTAAATTTGATTGTTTCACTACCAGAATTCTTTAAGAAAACAATTTCTGCATTGCTCAGTGCCCACATTCCTGGGTTTTATTCCACTGGCTGCAGGGACTGTGGGTTTTGGTTCAAATAATGTGCCTCTGGAAAGTGGAGAAGTTGACCCTGTTTGTTCTGCCCAGAAAGATGCCAATTAGTGTGCTACTGGAGTTAAAATTTAACAAAGGCTTGAATGTTCCTGTGCCTGTTGCTCAACAAGATTGTTTATCAATTTATAGGGAGGCCACGCTGCCTTTTCAAAGTGCTGCTGGAGGCCTGCCAGCAGTAGTAACAGAGACTGTGCTCATTGTTTAGATGCTACTGGATGTGAGAATGACAGACCGATGCCTGTTTTCCTTTCATTTTATGGTGATCTAATTGAAGGTGATATACAATTCCTTGTTATGTCAGGGAAGTCATTTCTCCAGCATCTGATACTTCTCTGGTTATCTAAAACGATATCTGAAAGTTAACAGGAGATCCAGCTTTCCTGTAAGGAATACTAGTGGGATCTGTTGCCAGCACCAAGCCCAAGCAGACTTCAGAGTCTGTGAGAACTGGCTTTGTCAGTGAACATATAATTTTCTTTCTTTTTTATTTTTTTTAACATCCTAGTAAATTGCAGGCTTTGGTTATGGTTTGAAGAAATGTGTTCTACAAATGTTGTAGCATCTGTATGCTGCTGTTTTTACTGCAGCCGCCATCCAGGTCATTAATCTGATTCCACGTTGTAAAAATTTCTCCACCCTCTTCATGAGTTTCTTTGTTATCATAACACTTCCCAATACCTTGGCGCTTAACTCTGCTACGTTCCCTTATAATTACCTGGGGTAGAACAACTGCTTTTTTATCCTCAGTATGTTTAGCTCCTATGGCAGTGCTGCTGAGCTTCAGTCGCTGCATCTCTGTGGCAGAAACTCTGTAGGGCTGCTCCCAGTGCCTGGGGGAACATTTGGCCAACAGACGTTCTCCTCGCATCCTCATCATCTGCTCACCAGCACGAGCTCATGGCATCAGCCTGAAGAGGGAAAATGGCAGCCAAGGATGCTCCTGCATCTGATACTTGGTTTTCACCCCTGTAATCACTGTCAGACACCTCTGATCAAGGGTTGTTGCCATCCAGTGCTGAGCAAGGGGAATGGTTGGGCAAATCCCTCATAAGTGAGATGAGGGAAGCTGGCAGCTTTGCTTGAGCTGTGGGGCAGGTCTGTAATAGGCAGTAACAGGGATGGCCCAGCTGTTGCAAAGCTCCTGTGAAGTGAGCACTGCTAGAATAACAATGGGGTTTGGAAAGAATCACTTTTGGGAATTTATATGATCATGGGTCCCAGAAGGTGTCCAGGAAGGAAGAGTTCATAGAAGCATGTCAATGGCATGGTCAGTGGCTGGTACATTCAAAGGTTGTAGCCTGAAGTAATGACCACTATCAAAACCTAGGTGAATTTCACCAGCTTTTCATAACTGGCAAGAGGGCAGTGCTTAACATTTGCTGACCACTGGACACTCTCCCAAGGGGTCGAAGGCAGGAGGAGGGGGATCTGGTTACCTCTGGGGAAAGGACCTGAGTCTTTAAGCTGGGTGGCATTTTCCAAGGAGGGGATGTGGTTATTGTCTCTTCTGACTCCTGTGATGATACACTTCCCTCCATTTTTCCAGGGCAGCAGCCTCTGTGGGCCCATAGCACAGGGATCTCAATGAGGGTGGCAGTCGGCCAGGCATCATCATCAGGCTCATAAAGGAGGCTTTGCTCTACAGATTGGCCCTCAGACAGAGCTGGCCTCTGCCAACCCAGCTCATTGCAATTTACTTTCCTAGGCCTATTGTCTAAGCCTTGGCTGAACTACACCTTTTTCCAGGAATCCCAATAACCTCATGTTTTTCATGCAGTAAGCCATGGTAAGCCTGAGGGACACCAAGCCAGCAGCACCGTCCCTTGCCACTGCTGTGGCATTTAGCAGTATAACACCTACAGCTTTAAAAGTCTCACTTTTCCCTAAGGTGAAAGAGAAATGCATGGTACTCAGTATTTGCAAAAATGTTGATGCCAGGCTGCCTGAAATCTGTCTAACCTCACTGGGATCTGTGTTAAGGAGTCAGTATTGCAGTCAGAGATTACTAACACAAACGAATACAAATGGTGCTGCTGTCCTACATGGGGATATTTGAGGAGTATAGGGTGTAACAAGCAAAGCCCATGTTCAGTTTATCGTGGGTTTGTGGCTACAAAGGCTTGGAAACGTACTTACCACGTGTTCCTGCTCCTACCATCTCCCCTTTCTCCACACTTCTTAAAGTTGGTGCAAGTGCTCGCTTCCAGCTCTTGCCATGGTAGAGAATGAGACATTTTAACAGTGGCCTGTATTCGGACTTCAGCCTGAAGGCTAACTGCAATTACACATGAACTGAAGTCTAAGTAAGACCTCACTTGAATCATATGGAGGGATCTCTTCCTTCAGACAAAGCTGCATCCCTTGCCTTAGGAAATAGCAGTTTTCCTTTTTTTCCCCCACTGCCAAGTACGGACTGGTCAGATGAACTCAGAAGTCTGTCTGGTTTTGGGGATACAGGATCATACCAAATCAAAGGTAGAAGTGTGTGGCTGGAACGGAGATTGGCTATGAGATATGGCTATGTGGATATAGCTTGGCTGCACAGACAAGTGGTTGTAAATGGTACACCAAACAGGAAGGGCTATCAGCCCAGGTCAATGCAGAAGCTCATATCTGTGTGCTCTCAGGATTATGGCTTTGAGACATTTTCCTAGGCTTGGAGACAGGGTAAAAGCTTGCCAAGGATCCTCTGGTACATAAATCCTCCCATCACTTCTCCTGCAGAGGGGCCCAGGGAGCTGTGCCAGGGAGGTGTTGGCTGTACTCATCCTCTTCAGCCAACTAAGCTCTTCAGTTGCATGGCTAGGGCTCTCAACCTGAACACTAACAAAACTAGTGATCAAAGGCAAATAGTATGCATTTTCCAGTCCCTCTAAGGCTTTTAGAGGCACTTTGGCAGGTCTAGCTGGGAATGCTTAAGACATTACTGTCTTTTGTATCCTTCTCATCCATCTGCTAACAACTTCTGCTTCTGTAGCTGAAAGCGTAGCAGAGGTTTAGCTCCTCCAGGTACCAGCCTGGCATCTGAATTCAAACCCAACTCTAACAGGGGCCCTTAAAGCTGAACTGTCTGTCTTGACCCTGAAACAGACCAGCAAACACTTGGACAGTCTTCAAGGCACAGGCAGAAACAAGCACTGGGTTTGAGAAACACTGTCATCTTCAACATCCCCAGTCTGTGGTGACCACACGTGCCAGCTTCAGGTCCCTCTAAAACTGTTCCAGAAACTCTACGTTAATGCTTCATAGCCTCCTATTGATAATTTGCACTATGTACTGCACAGGTCTTGTGTTTGCCTCTGCAAGAGCTGCATGCCCTCAATACTTGCATAACAGCAGGAAGCTCATGCTGTTTAAGGCATTACAATATATAGTCATCCCTTTGAAAGAATAAGTATGGCCCCAACATGAGTTTAGATCACAGTTTTAATGTTTAAAAACTATGGAGGTAACACAGAGATCATAGACCTGAATCCTTTTTTTTTTTTTTTTTAAATTTTATTTTTTATTTACACACAGAAACTGAAAAACTGCATTGTTTATTTGGATATGAGCAGCACAAAGTATGGTGATGTTAGCAGGAGCAAAATATTACCAATGACTCACTTCAACAATCTATTAGAGATGAGCTCGCATCAAGCATACATCATTCAAACAGTACTGTCTACATTGAATCTGGGTGAGCCTTAACATACCTTGGGGACACTAAAAACAGATTTCTATAAACAAGTCAAAGTTCAAGTCTTGTGGAAAAATACCTTTACAGTTTATATTTCATTGGCTATAACACTGAAAACAAAACGTACACTTGTATTCATTTGAAAAGCTCTGCAGCAGTGACTGCAGATGGGTCTTTTTTTTCTCGAATTTGTGCTCATAGTAAAAGCAAACAGTATTTCAAGTTTCACTTTCATCAAAAACCATAATATAAACACGGAAAAACCATACAAATATTTTAAGATGCATTTCTCAACCTCTGTATTTCATCAATCCTGAAAAAACATGTTTCTGTGCTTTACCAGCGCAAAAGTCTATGCAAGGCTCTTGACAGAGGTGCTCTCAGGAATACACAACCCTCCCCTCCCATCATACTCATCCCTGGACACGCAGCTATCCCACAGCCAAAATACTGGCCTCTGCCTGTTCACAGGGTAGGATGCTGAAGCAATCCCTGTCTGGGGATGCTGTTGTCATCCTCAGGTGCTGGTGTTGTGGTTGTGTGATAGCCATGTGCCTGGGTCCACAGCAGAGGAGCAGCCACAGGACTCTGCAGGGAGTGGGTTAGAAATGGCACAAACTTCCCCAGCCACCTCCCATCCCTGGCTTGTAGTACTTTTTTTCATACTACAGACGTTTCTGGTGAATGACAATTGAAATGCAGAAGTCCTGCCCTGACTTCGGTTTGTACGAGTCGATTAAATACATGCCTGGATACAACATGGCATAATGCTGGGTCAAACTGCTGCCTGCAGTTTGGTCTGGTTTCTTCATAAAGCCTTTTCAGCACTTCACTACAAATTAACCTCAGTTAATTAATGAGGAGGTTAAGAGGTACCTGTGTACCAAAGGGGCCCTTTACAGGGGAGATATTTTACCCAGCAGGAAGACTGGCTAACTTGCTGTTGAGAAAACAGGGAGTTGTGCACTGGAATTAATCCTAACAATTTCATTGGAGCTTTTCTTTCTCTTTCCTTGTTACATCAGCGATGTAATTATAATGTCAAGTTTAGGATTTAACATGTGATCTCTTGGGAAAAAGGAAAGGATACACATTTTGCTAATTCAGAAGCTAAAGTATTTGTATTTCTATTAAAATTATTTGTAATATGCAGAGCCTATCTCAACACTCCTATATCATAGGGGATAAACAACTGCAAAAATATACAGCATCCTATTTATTTACAATATATATATGTACATAAAAATGAAACTTCCTACAATACAACACAACTGCATAGATTTGTCTTCAGTAACACAGGCATGTGTACAATTTGTGAATTCTAGACCTTTCCAGCCCTGTACTTTTTATTAATTCATTTTCTTTTCTTTTTTTTTTTTTTCACAGTTTGTTACAGAAATCCTTACATTAGATACAAATAAAACATTCTTTGTGTAAGTCATAGGAAATAAGGATCTTCCTGATACCAAGGACTCTGGGGAATTGTTTAAGAAAGCACCTTGGTGCCAGGCAGTAAAGCATCTCGTGGAGCTGCTGATAGAGCTGAGTACATTCTGCTGTGCCTTTCTCCTACAGGCACTGGTGTGGGACGGCAGGACTGGAGGGGGACACCACCACATGGAAAGAGTTTTGTTTTGACCAAGATGCTCTTTAGCCTTAATGTAAGGTTCAAGCGAAGAAACTTATTCATTTGAAGATAAGCTACAGATACCATTAATTGTTACTCTTAATACTTGATATCAGAGAGAGCTGTGGTGCTTATGCACTGTAAGGGAGATGCACAGACTCAACCTATGTATCATCCAACCTGCATTTGCACATGACCTGTAGCAAATGGAGCATAAGCTGTAGGTTGGTATGCAGCCCAGGAAAGCATCCCTCAGGAGGGAATGGGAATCCCAATCCCTGACCTCACAGGGTGAGACTGGCCATTCTGCCCTGTGCTGGGCACCACTCAGCCCATCTCAGCCCTAACAGGTCTGTGCCAGCACATGGATTTGGCACTGGCCCCTCCGACCAGGAGCAAGCATCACCCAGACAGGTCACTGCTCCCAAGATGTTCCCAAATAACCATTTACTGTGTTTTACCTACTAGGTGTGTTTGTGATCGGACAGAGAAGGGCAACTATATTCTGCAACCATCAAGGTGCTTTAAGGTCAGGACTATTTTCTTTGCAATGTGCTGTGTACTAGGAGAGGCAGCAAGGCTGTCTTTTAAGTGTAGGATTAACACCTATGATCTTATTAGGAGCCCCTGCTTCTAATTAGTCCTTGATTGTTCCTTACCACTGAATTGCTGCTATTACGCAAACTAGAATTAGCAACTAGTTTGTTGTAATTATTAGGAGCAATTTTACATCCAGTCTATGACATCTGCAGTGTTCACAATAGTGATAAACTCTCTATGAAAAGAAAGCATGCTACCACCTACTAAGTAGATACGGTACTCTGGTTCCTATTAATTTAACAACAGAGAAACTCCTACGGCATTTCACTGTGCTCTTAAAATCCTAGCTAAAATGTGGGACTCGTACATCGTTGGCTACAAGTTCACTATTCCAAATGAACTGAATAACAGCAGTACATTTTACAGATAATCTCATACAAATATTGTCATCCATCACTGATGTTGACAGTTACAGCAGGGTCTATTGCATTCTGTTAAGAATGTATAAACCTGATGAGAAAACAAAAAGCACGTTATTTCACGTTCATTACCACAGACATCAATAAACACATGATTCTTTTCCATAAATATCTATAAATATGATGCCAGTAAATCATTCTCAGCAAAATTCCCTCTTCGTTTTTGTTTGTTTTTTTTTTTTTTCAGAGACCCAGAAACAAAGTCTGTTTAAAGACTTGATATTTTGGGTGTCTACTTTTCAGTATCTAAGATACACTTTGACAGTCCAGTAACGTGGGTAATTTCACTCTATGCACACACCCAGCTCATTCGTCTCCCTATTTATCCAGTAAAACTTCCATATACAAATAAACTGGGAAAAAGGAGAAGGCAAAATAGCAAAGAGAGAGAGGGATAGTGATGAAGATGCAAGGAGCAATCAGTCACCAAACAGCCCTTCAAGTCGAAGGAAGCTGAGTGACAAAACTCAATGGTTGGTATTTTAGACAGGGTCTACGGACCACCTGGGGGATTGCGGGAGGGAGAAGTTGCAGTTGTGACCTTGCTGGGACCCGATACAGCAGATCAGACCTCTAGCTCATACCCAGCTGCTTGAAAGTTGCTCCTGGGATTTTCTCTCTCACAACCCCCTGATGCACAGAGCTGTTCTGCTCATAAATCAGTAGTAGAGGGATGAAGAGGGGAGGAAAGCAGGAGAGCCCTGGAGCATCTTGAGGATAACACTGTAAAGGCTTCTCAGGTTTGAGTTAGGTGTCTCAGGGTAAGATCCAGAGAGATTATAAGGCACCTCAAAAGCTAAAATGCAACCCCAGTGAACTGAGTCACAGAACAGAGATGCGGGGCTCCTGCTGCATTGACCAGGGAGTGTTGGATGCCTGCAAAAGGGGAGCCACAAACTTACATCCTGAATGGGGAAGATGTCTGGAACGAGCTGCAAGGAGATGAGAACCAAGCACAGGTTCTTCTCTCCAGAGCCTGAATACCTGGCCTCATAGGCTGTGGTATGGACCTCTCGGTGAATAAGGGCAGGGATCGGACTCATAAAGAGTCAGCACAGAGGGAACTGATGACGTGCACCACCACAGACAATCAGAAACCAGATGCAGGAAAGCTCAGGACCTTAGCGCAGGGGTCCCAGGTAGCTCAGCGGTTTGTGTGTTAAATGCTGGGCTGTGGGATACCTGGCAGGAGGGATGCTGCACTGGAGACTTTGCTGGGAGCCTTTCAGTGAAGGTCTGAGCACCAGGAGGGAGAATCTGCACAATGCAATCTACCAGGTCACTTTGCTCCTAGGAAGGAGGCTTCCAGGTTTGCTCTTGCTGCTGGACTACTCCGAGGACTCGGTCAGCCTGTGGAGTCTGCTCTGCCTCATTTCTGGATCACAGTGGAACGTTGGCAGAGCTGGGCACCTCGCTGCCTGAGCTGAGGTACAGACCTGCAAGTTGGGTTTATCAGGCTTAGTTTCTGCAGCATGAATGCTCTGCATCTCTATGCCCAAATTCCAAAGGCCCCAAACTAACCTGTCTAGATGTTACCCTTAGAAGCCAGCTTTCAAGGTCCCAAGAAGTGCTCTGCGGTCTCTCATTGCCTTTAAGCCATGCAGAATAAGGCATGGCAACTGAGCCGACTCAACAGCTCACAGAAATCCCAAGATTCCAAATTCTTCATCCCTAACCTTAAAAACAGCAAGCTGCAATGACAGGTTCCCCACAGCTGATGACAGTCTCCTTCCAGTTACAACGGGAGTCGGCAATGAACCAGCTACTGGGAACAAGAGGGTTACTGCATACTGGCAGGTATGGCTCAAGCATTCCGAGGGCATCACTCTGCCCTCAGGCATGAAGCAAGGATCCCTTTAGCCATCGGTTCTTTCAGTGGGAGCTGGGCTCGTATTCTGAGACACTTTTTAGCTCACAGAGAATGACACAAAATGAACATGTTTATGCTGCTGGAAGTGCACTAACAGAAGATGTCTGCTCAGGATGGGTAACAAACACCTGCTTAGCATTTGAGTCTCTACAGGTAGTTCTCTACACCAGCTATAAGGCATTAGGCAAACGCTTATTTTGTGGTCAACAGACGCAAGTTACAGTGTTTCTGCTAGTAGTAATTGAATATCTTTTTAACTGTAATGGAGAATCAATGGGAAATGTAAATGAAACATTTTAAGTACAAAATTTCTTTTTGTTACTGATTTCGATTTCCATTAGAAACCCAGCAGTTTGGCAGGGTGAGTCAAATCCTGCTCCCACTGCTGTCAAAAACCCCGCTGACTTCAGTGGGAGGAGGGTAAGACACAGTGGAGGAGCCTATCTCAATAAGGTATGTACACATGAATCCCAGAATGGAAAAGACATGAGGTATGATTAAATGCGTAGGTTTTGATAAAACTGGAGCTTGTCTCTGTTTTTCTGAGGGATGTGGGGCATCAGTGAACATCTTCATGCTAAAGAAAGCACAGACTTCCTATGGAAATCTCCGAGCATCTGCTTCTCATCAGGCTCAAGTATTCATGGTTTGGGGTAAAGTCTACTTCTGGTCAGGCTTCAACTGAAGTGTGCCAAGGGAACGTCTTGCTGGCCATCTTTCTTCTGCTCCCTGCATCCCGTTACAAGACACACACACATATACAGGTCTGTTTCCCAGAACTACAAAAGGGCCAAGCCCTGGGGCTGGTTTCCCCACCAGAACATCAGAGAGAAGCACCAAAATTAGGACCTACTCTTATAAAATGCTACTTTATGCTCTCACAATGCTTCTTGTGAACATATCCAGAATGCTACACTTTATCCCAGGAGGCAAATGGTGCATGAAACAGCAACAGAATAAACCAACAAACTGAAAAACCGGATGGGTACAGTCGGATAACAGAGCTCTGGCTAAAAGAGGGGAGGGAAAGGGTGTGAACAGACATCGCTCCAGTTGGGATTGATAACAACAGGCACTGCTGCTCTAAAAGAGCACAGCTTATGGGTGAAGGGCTAATGATAATCAAGGAACAATGCAATTCATGGGGGGAAGAGGGGAAACAAATTAATTATGATGCATTCCTATGAGCAGTGCTCTGGTACAGTCTTACATACAATTAACACAGACTCAGCGCTGATCTGATAATGCAGTACGGGGGGACAGCGTGACAGGAAAACGAGTCTACTTTCTAACAGTATTTTCAGTACTGGATAATCATTATTTGGATTTGATTTGAGTGAACTCACAAAAGATGGGATAGATAACAGAACGGATGGTTGCGATTTTGGTGTGTAGCAAACAGGGGTGTCTTCAGGGGGTGAACTTCAGTGGCCTTCAGCACTGCCTCGTGATTGTACCCAGTCATAGATGACCAAGGGAATGCTCACTAGGGAAAACAATATCCCCAGTGCCAAGAAAAGAGAAGCCTGCAACAAGAAGAAGAGAAAATTAATGAATTACAAGAAAAGACCATTAATTCAACTGTGCTAACTTAAGGAGATTTACAAAGTGAGGTATCAAAGCTATCAGCTAAAATGGGACAGCACTTCTGGTAGAGATAAGACCCATAGATAATTAAAGAGATTAGTATCATTAATAATTACTCGCTGAACACCAAAACCATTTTTTTTCTCCCTTCAATTCACTTTTTAAGCACTGATCATCCCTGAAGAGAATTAACTGAGATTGTTCTGCACTTTGCAAAGCCTCACAGAAATATGTATACTCTTCCCACTGGAAGAGTCCTATACGTGTTGAGTATGTGTTCACTGAAGTTCAGCCCTTTTGTCTTGGAGTCTGTGGATGGATCCACAAGTGAGACATGACTGCTCAGAGCAGGAAGGTCTGACCTTACAATGCTTCCAGTGCACACTGTTAGACTAGGAATACACAGGAGTGTTGCATCTCTTCAGCTACAGCTCCTTCTGGGACTCATAAGAAATCTTTCCAAGGCCATTCCCATTTGCTCATGCATGCCAGAGGGCTAGCATTTCAGCTGGCTGCTTCTGCTGGAAGCACTGTAGGTCTGACTCAGGAATGTGGAATGAACCATGTGGAATATCACAGAATGCTTTGCACGTTTTCTGGATCAACACACAGAAATGGATGAAGCTTGCTGGGCTGAAAGGTTTGCTGAAGTAGGCTGGAAGGGTATCTGTACCCTGCTGACAGCTACAGCTGCTGCTTGCCAGCTAGGGAGAGAGCCCCTCGCCCCACAAGGAAGGGTCCCCCAGAACATAAGGTGCACAGTATGGTATGGCCCCTTTGCAAGGAGACCTGCAGGGTGAGCAAAGGGGAAGGGCAAGAAGCACAGGTGACAACTGACTGAAGTGAGGTGGGACAGTAACATCAACCAGCTCACACGTGTGTTCAGATTAGGTACACTTTGCATCTAGCACGTTACAAACAATAACAAGACGAAGGAGTTGCGCTGGTGGGAAAGAATGCATACCCAAATCCTCTGAGTCAACTTTGATCCATCCTGCTGTTTAATTTTTAAATACAACGATGAAGGAAGAATGAAAATCAGCATGTTGGCAGAAGTGACCCCTGCGAAAGGCAAATACATGAGTCTTGTTAGCTGTCAGCCACAGCTAATTACTGTGCTGCCGATTAGCAACAGACTTCTATTAGTAGTACAAAACCAGGATACTGTACCTACAACTCCAAAAATATCCTTCATGGATGGGATAAAAATGACTAGCAGGTTGATGATAACCAAAAGAACAACAGTAACCAAAACATGGCGGCATAAGTCAAATTTTGTTTTTCTAGCCAGCTCAAATAATGATGAACGCACCTGTAGGAAGAGAGAGAGAGAAACGGTTCTCTGTCAGGAATAGTCCACAAGCCAACTCAAAGCTTGCCGTGTTTATTTTAACAGGTTCTGCATGTGCCAACAAGTGCTGCACAGGAATTCTGGGGTCTCTGATGTAACAGCCTTTGAAAAAATCCTTAAAATTAATCTGGTATGGCAAAACTATAGGTTTACATGCATCTGTAGCAGGAATTCATCTTTCCAACATGCCTTTAGGATCCTTCCGCACTTAAAAAAGAGCTTCACCTCTGAGCCTGCTCCAGTGAAGTCATGCCAAGCAAAAGAAGGCACTTGCGGATTCAGTTGAAACAGATTTAAGACCAGAAAGTGATTAATTTGTTTCCTGCAGGGAGAACTTCTCCAGAAGTTGGTGGGAGCCTGGTGTGGGAAAAGACTGATCCAGGCTCAAGCTCCTTCTGTAGCTGTCACATCACTGTCTCAGCAACTGCTGATCTGTGGTTTGACGTAATGCACCGTGTACAGCAGTCACTGACTGCCAACCTGTGTGGAGCCTTTTTTACTTACAGTGAAAAACAGCACTGGCACCGTGAGTATCACGGCAACGATCACAGCCAAGCGCACGGTCAGGATGAGGATGTCATCTTTGCTCTGGTACTTGTGAAGCAGATCTGACTGCACAGCGTCTATGGGAAAGACAGTAAGGTAAGCGTGTGCTAGCAAACGGGCAATTTGTTCACAAAAATCATTGCTTAACAACAGCCTTCTTGAAAAACAAGTGATTTATCTGCAAACAAAAAGAGCATGGAATGAAAAATTCTGGAGTTAAAACAGTGCTTTGAACCAAATCCCAATGATCCCATTATTCCAGATTAATCCTTTGGAGGCCTGATTTAGGAACTCATCTTAATTCATCAAGACAGCACATGCCTAAGTCTAAGGTAATTTTCACTGTAGGAAAGACAACAGTGAGACATACACAAAAGCTTGCTTACATATATACGTATATGAAAAAATTGGTAAAGTGAAATAAGCTATTTCTAATTAATTCTGTGGTCTTTTCTTCTTTTTAAGGTTCAAATGATATACAAATAACCACATGCACTGCAACTGCTGAACTTGATAAAACCACAAGGTTTTGAGCTAAATTAATCTGAACAGCAAATAAACCTCCAGTGAAAAGCAGTGCCTCTGTTCTCAGACAAGAACAAAGCCTATCTGGGGTCAGCTCTCAATGGGATGCTCTGACACTTGCACTCAAATCCCTCAGCAGCTCCTCTGAGGGCTGCCCCGATGGTTTCTTCTCTCAAACCTGCCACCCCTCAGCAGTGCCTGCAGCTTGGCCCCAGCAGCCAAGACAAATCATGGGGGGTGCCCAATGTGCAGGCACTGGCAGTGTTTCAACACAACCTCCTGCAAAAATGGTTCCTTGCAGCTGCGGTAAATAGCGCAGAATGGTTCTGTGTGTGCTAACCAACAGGAAAACCAAGTTGCTGAGGGACCTATGTGTTTGCTTTGCAACTTTCAAATATCTAGGAGCAATAACCTAAGGGGGCGGCTGTTAGGCATGCCACAAAACATACTCACTGCCCCGTTTTAGGCTCATGTTTTGTTTCTGACTGCTAATCTTAGAAAGCTGCTGGTAAAACTTAACAGCTCTTAAAGCAAAGTCCTTAAAGTGAACTCAGCATCCACGTCTAATTTAAAATCTTTGGCACTTGGTAAACCTCGTGTATTCCTGGAGGCAGAGGGATGTGTCCTGCAGTGAAATACCTGCGCTCCCCCCAGGGCACCCTTCTGGTGAGAGGTCAACACCACCTACACAGGTCAACATCACCTACACAGTGCTTGAATCCCCACCAGGAGAAAGAAAACACTCTCCCACCTCCCTGCAGATTAGGAGTGGGGTTTTCAAGCCGGGCACATGCACAGCTTCTGCAACACAGAGCTTACTCTGCTCCTGTAAGCACAGACTGCAACTTCTGTACCGCTCACGGACTGCAGCCAGGTAGGAAGTGAAGGGCAAGGCTTACAGTTGAAGGTCTGTTTTCCTTTCAGCTAGATACACCACAGAGCCCAACCACACTGTGACCTTTTAGGGGAAGAAAAACACCTCTTTTCTGTAATTCTGCAATGTAAATATAGTCATCACTGCAACACTTTCGAGAACACAGCAAACAGACAAGTACTATTGGCGTAAAGAAGAAATGGCCACAACAAAAAATGTTCTTACCCAGGTAAGGGTAGAGAGGAGGGTTAGAAAAATGCAAGTGAACATATGAAAGATAAGGTTTCGTCAGTCTAAAGGGGAAGAAGGATCAAAATGGAGGAATTCTGTATTCCCTCAGTGTGTTCTTTGCTGCCTGCCATGGCACTGACCATTGCAGAAGCCGCAGCAGAGCCGCACAGCTTCCACCCACAGGCTCTTGGTGCTGGGAAGCAGGGACACCTGACATGGGGAGAGGCACACGAGACACCCAGGGATTCCTCCGCCATTCCCCCTCGGGAGGGCCAGAAGGACGCAGCCCCTACCTCCTCCATGGACTCCAGACCCTCGTCCTTGAGGGGTGTGGGAGATTCCCAGAGAGGAGCGCCACGGATCTGCCTCCTCAGATCCCTGGGGCAATCACATCAGAATCTCCTCCCTGCCAAAGCGAAGGGGTCCGTGCTGATTTACACCCATTTGCTCCCTGGGGCTGCTAATTTGATGTGCTTCTACAAAAACGTGTTAGATGGGAGCAGCTGGATGAGAACGGCTGTTGTGGTTGTCACTTGCAGAGGGTTTGCGGTTGTATTGGGAAAGTTAGAACAGATGACCTCGAGTTACTTCAATGCATGCAGACTCAAGGCTTCATCATCAGAATGAGAGAAAACAAATACGAGATAGATACACCTTTGGGGAGAAAAAAATGCCACATTTCATTTTTGCTTATTTTCTTTCTCTTGTAGTATGTGGCTCAGAAGGAAGGGTACAAAAAGGTTACTTGGAATAGGGAGGAGAAGAATGATGACCTATTGGTGACTTTGAGGTAAAAGGCAAACATCAGCTTTGTCATCTGTCCTGTAACCCCTTAGTGGCTCATGGAAAAAAGGCACTACTTGTCAACATTCCTGTTATACTGGGACATGGGAGTAGCTTCCTGGGCAACATGTATTTTATCCTGCTTTACTTAATGCCTTTAGGGCATACATGTTGTATCCTTTAGTGATACAACGTAATTTGTTTATGACTTGATATGCCTGAAAAGAGACAGGGTGCAAGTCTCAAACACTGAAATAACTATCCTATTGCAGCTGAGCTGGGACAACTCTCAAAGCTTCCCCATCTTTACTGCCAGTTTATTTAATCAAGGCTTGGAGGGGTCAGCTCTAGGGATGCAGGGAAAACATTTGGTCCTTCATCTCTATGATAAAAGCATCAATAAGGACATAAAAAAGCTCTAATGGCTGATTTGATGCTAATTTCCGAGGACATGCTCTCAGATCTGTCTCATTTTACACAGATATATCACGCTTCAATCATTTTCAGTGTACATAAAATTCAGGTGAGGACCTCAGAATGAAAATCTTAGTGGGGCCCAGCTAATCCCCAGCGCTGTTAAACCAATCTCTCCCTCATGTTTTGAATATGCCTTTTGCAAATAATACTTTCACTTGTGCTTTTCATCTGTGGGGGAAAAGGAGGAAAAGATTTGTACCTCCAATATGAAAACCTTAAGGAAAATTATTTGAGTATTTTAACGCAAGTTGATGGGACTTTTCTTTCCAGCTGGGATATGCTATTGATTCCGCATGTATTCCCTTTCTACTTTGATCAGTAAAGAAATGCATACTTACCGTAGAAAGTCAAATAGCCAAATATGGCAGTCATAAAGTACATCACAAACATGGCAAAAAATGAGATATTTGAAACCAACTGCATTTTTTTCTGCGAACGGCTGCAGAAAGAAGAAAAGAAAGAGAGCAGACAGAAATGGTTAGGCTGGATTTTCAATAGCTGTTTAAGGATTTATTAAGCCTCTGCATAAACGTAGTAATTCAGGAGAGACTTATGAATGCATTTTCATTTAATACAGGAATTCATTGACAGCTGCACAAGAAAGAGAAGGACTGGGAAAATGGACCCTCCTTGGGGCTTAAGTCAAGAGATGGTGAGTGCATTCTGCGGCTCTGCTCCCAGGCCATACCCGCTTAAATAGTGAAGAGTGAAGCTAGTTAGAGAGGGATGGCCCTTAAACACTTCAGTAATTAAATAAACAGGTCAAAATCAAGCAGGAGTAAAATTATACAGAGGGGATAGAAACACATTCTGAATGTTTACAGAGAAACATTTGTGTCCCTATGGGTAGCAAATCATGAAAGTATGCAGACACTGTGGACCCATAAAATAGGTTGAATGCAAACATTTTATTTGTTCTGAAACATTCACACTCCAGTACCTAAACTTGACTCAAATTCCCACAGGGATGCCCTAAACAGGCACCTGGGAACCTGCTGAAGACACCTGACACTCCAAGCACCGAGCAAGTGGCTGGGACCTGAGGGCATCCATGGGCCTGACTGACCCAACCTCTCCCCTGGTGCCACCAGCAGTGTCACAGCAGGGCCAGCAGCCAGGTCCCCACAGCCTTGCCTAGTGGAGGTGAGACAGCCGCACTGGCAAAGGTCTTTTAGCACAGGGGAGGCTGAAAGCACTTTGTTTTTCCTGCTACCACAACACACTTTTAGTTGCACTGGAACAAACCCCATCAGCTGAACACATGCCTTTCTCCAGAGCCAAACAACAACCGGCACGACTTGGCTCTCCCTGCCAGGCTGCGTCTACTTCCAGAGGAAACTCCTAAAGCATTGCATTATCCTCAGGCTCCCTCCCTGCCGCCCCAGCGGCACGCCTAGGGGCCAGATTTCCTATCTGACAGCCACGCTTGTTGGCCTGTTGGGTGTTATTAGAGCACACCTCCTGCGAACAGCAGGAATGACTCAGAGCACCTCTGCGCTAAAATTTTCCATGTAAAGCAGTTCAAAACAATTAAGGGGCGAAAATAAAAGAAGATCAAGGCTTACTCTTTAAGTTCGCTGTAAATCGGGAGGACTGACGGGTGGCACACAAACGCAAAAGCAATGGTGGGCAAAGCGTACACGGTCTGTTCAAAGAGAATTTCAGAGAACAAATTAAGAAGCACTTCCCCCAGTGGCGTGAAGACACAATCCGTGTTCAACTACCTCAGCTCCCACCTCTCTGGACTCTTCAACCGAATGCTGAGAGCCTTCAGAGGAGGCAGAAGACCTGTCAACTGGTGCGTTTAATGAAGCATGGAAAGCAGCGCGCTCACAACGGGAGGACAAAGCCTTCTCCTTGGTCGCGCCAGCACAGTGCTGAGTCTGCTCGCAGAGCGCAGCGCTGGATGCCACGCGGCCGCTGGCTTTGCTCCCTGGGATGGGTTTCCCTGCCCAGCTATGCCAGCACTACTAGAACAGTGTCATGCGTACAAGGGACGTATGGCAGGTGACCGCCACTCTACCCTGCCTTGGCATGGAGAGGGGTGCGCACCCGTGGTGCTAAGGCTGAAGTCCTGAAGAGGAAGCCCATATCCAGACTGTAAGAAAAGAGAACAGGAATGCAGAACTTACAAATAAATGGATATTTCAAGGTACCAGACTGAGTCCCTTCATTCCCCAGGCCAACAAAAGGGCTAGGAGGGCTGTGGAGGGAGCATGCTTTTCCTTGGGGAAAGAGAGAGACCGTTATGTCACCAGGAAGTGCAGGAGGCCTCTGGGGGGGACCTCACCCCCTTCTCCACCAAAAACCTGAGTGGGTTTCAGTCCTCAGCACACAGCCAAGTTTCAGAAATGATCTCAGTGCCCAAGCACTTCCATTCTCCCCTGGGAATGGGTATGAACACAGATCGCATGAAAAACAGGTCCTCCTGCAAGGACACAATGAGTCCATCCCTACATGCAGCTCCACCCAGCCCTCTGAGATCTACTTGTGCTCATCACAGGCACCCCTTTCCCACAGAAGCCATCCTGGGGTATGCCCCACATCCAGTAAATATGCTGGTCGCTTTTGAGCCATCCTGCCTCATCCAGGCCTGTGCTGCCTCCTCTCCCTCACTCAAAGCATGCTCCGTGAGGATAATCAGAAGTTGCCTGAATGTAATAGTGGACAACCGGCTTTAGGTGGTACTGCTTGAGCAGGGAGTTTGGACCAAATGATGGCCCTTCAGAGGTCCTGCTAACATCAGACACCCTCTGATTCTGTGAAACTGTCTCCTCTCACGCACCAAAGTTGATAAAATGGTTGGCAAACTGTTGGCCAAAGGGGCAAATATTTAGAGTTCAGCTCAAGCACGCCCAGTTCAGGTGAACTGATACTTCCCATGTACCTCCCACTGACTCCAAGTCAAATGCTGACACTTACTGCAGGAGAAGACTGCCCTTCAACACTATCTAAATTATCACATCTACACCTAAGCTGCTACTGCACACCATGTTAACTAATTCTTAGTCCATTGTGTGGCACCTGGGCTCATTGCTACCCCTAACTAAAGAAAAGTGCTCGGGTTGGCTTCTTCAACTGAAGCTGACAGGATTAATTTAAAAAACATCAAACTTCGCATGCATATGCTATATGTGTGCATTCCCTACGGATGTGCCTGCAGCCCCCTGGGGACCTGTCTTGCTGGATAAGGTGCTGTTTAATGAGCACTGCTCCCTGGCACAGCTGGCAGAAGCAATACTCCTGTTCCCACAGCTACAGCCAGTTAGTGTTTCCCATTCTCTTGGCACAGCTTTTCCTGCAGCTGTGTGGTGATGGAGGAAAGCATCCAGCTGAAAGGCAATCAAATTTCTGCTGGATTAGCTTTCAACTATATCCATTTTGCAATCCAGTTCACTGTATGTCTACAGAAACATGTGCCCTGTCACAGAGGATTGGTTTGTCTGCAGAAGGACTTTGGAAGCAGGAATGGCTTACTCAGCCTCTGCTCTACTACAGCCTGAAGGTGCAATTCCAGCAAGGACAGTGAGAAGCGGTGGAAAGGAAAACTCTCTCAAAGAAAGCATTAGTTGTCTGGTGGTAGCTTGGGCTCACAGCCTTGGCACATCTATTACCAGAGGAGAGATAGACGGCAAGGAGGGATGTTCAACATGGCATCTCCTTAAGACTGGGCAGGAAGCACGAGTGGAAGCATGGAGAACCAGCCCCAGCGTGATGCTGAGCAGATTAAGAACACGAGGTATAGGGGCATATGTTATATGAATTAGAATAAGTATTATAAAAAGAAACATACCTTGGAATTAAAGATAACATACTTTGGCTTACACATATTGTCATATGCTGAGCTATTTGATAGGCTAGATGATGTTGCATTTAGCTCCACTCCACCACAGGGAATTTGAAACTTCTTGTAAATAACCTAGAATAAGAGTGGAAGACAGCTAATTGCTAAAAAGAATAATAAAAAGCAAACTAAAATCAAAGCATGAGGGAAATTGTGAGTACCCTACCAAGTGACTGTTATCCAATGAAGAAAGCAAGCTGAACTTACCACTACCAGGAAGAATACCATGCAGCTTAATGAAAATCCACTGGTATAGCCAAGATACCCTGAAAGAAATTAAAAGGGAATCTCATCAAAATTGTTTTCCTTACCCATATCTTGGGTTTTACTTCTTTTTGCTGCTTCATGAAGCCTGAATGTGTTACACATTTAATATGTGTTGTGAGCTTCTGGGCAGGACAAACCCATGTCCTGTCTCCCATATCTCAAGCCTCGTGGCTTTCAGACAGACCCGAGCTTTTCTCTGACTGGTCTGACATCCTGAGGGTCACCTTTACAGCAGTTTAACTACTTTTACTTTTGAAAGGGCCTGTGATAATTGAAAGAAACCTGAAAATGCGCAACTGCAATCAGAATGTGGCCCAGATTCCCTGATACGAGCCACTTCAGCTGAATGGTTATTTTCTGGGAAGGAAGATCCCAACAGGACTTCAGTGCCAAAATTTGTTATATGGCCTTAAAAAGTACGTTGTGTACCTACTGGCATCTCTGAGGACTCAAACACATCGGAAAATGCAATCCTTAACGCACATCTTCAAAGCCCAATGCCTCCAATTAACCTCATCACTAAAAGTATCAGTGCTGATAAAAAAATAAGTTATTTTTTGTAACCTCACAATTTGTGAACTTATTTTTACAGGCCACATGTAAAGCAGAATTGCTTTACGAAATGAAGACCCTCTTAACTGTAACCTTAGACATAAATTCCCACAGCTGTATGGAGGAAGCTGGTCTACACCGAGTTCAACCACTGTGACAATTTAGGCTCACTTGTTCCAAGATGCTTAAACAGAGCCTATTCCTGGGCCAGGGAGGCTGCTAAGATTACAATGAGAGCCTTTATTTTTTATTACAGTTGAGTTGCCAGTGTGGCTGCCAGTGGCATGATGTCTAGGCTCCTTTATTTTATTCCCATGATGACATTTTCATCTTACCTAAGTTCTTAAGGAGACATAAAGGGAGGATTATACCAAACGTCACTGTGACAACAAGAATCCGCCCATCCACGTACCATTCCCTGTATAAAAGAATTGAAAGAACCCATGAGCACACCTTAAATCCTCTTTGGCTTTTCTTACACTCAATCTCTTTGCTGCAGTTACAGAACTACTTTGGTATCCTTACCCTACAAGCTCCTACAAAAGGAGAGATGGGTCCAATATCTAAGCTTTGTAGACTCATTAAGTACCCAGGCCTTAAAGCATGGCACTGCTCTGACTCAGGTATGGCAGATTTTCATAATCACCAGGAAAATGTCACCCTACTGCTGAGATCAGCAAGTGGGACTGACAGGCAGACCACCACCCTCCCTAACCTGATACAAGCCACCCTGCCAGGATGAGGAAAGATCATGCAAGGGCAACACATACAGCTCGATGGGACAGGGAGAGCCACCAGATTTGCTTGCTAAACCACCTGGGCATGTGCTTGGAGCAGCAAACCAGGCTCCTTCAGGCTGGTATGCACTAGCCAGCCCAAGCATATACTTCCTTCTAGCCAAGTGCTTTGAATCCTGATGGAAAGCAAGAAAGCAGAGAAGGGACAGTGTCAGTGACATTCTGTATGATCTGTATCCACTGCTTGGTCCAATTTAGTAAGGAGGCCTGAGGAATGGGATCTCTACTTTCTTCTTGTGTACACCACATAACCCAATGCAAAGAATATTTACCACTCTTATTAAAGAAGCTGGTAAATGTCATGGAGTGGTAAGTGATAGAAACCTATGTATGTTGTCATATGCTAGTACTGAGAATTTCATACTACAGGCAGTGCTTCAGAGGCAAAATTCTGTAAGATGCTAAGGACACAAAGAAATCATGGAATCGTAGAATAGTTAGGGTTGGAAAGGAGCTTAAGATCATCTTGTTCCAACCCCCTGCCATGGGCAGGGACACCCCACACTAAACCATGTCACCCAAGGCTATGTCCAACTTGGCCTTGAACACAGCCAGGGATGGAGCATTCATGATATCTTAAACATGCATCATTTCCAGTATCTTAAGGTGAAGCCTAACTCTAAAAGATTGGATCCTATGATAAGAGGATTGGACAGACCACAATTTTACACGGTATCTGGTATACAAAGAGAGTGACTACTGATGACTTCACTTTCCATTTCCTATTCATCCTCTTTTCCTTCCCAGACTTGTTGTGGTTTTTATTAACGCCATGAGATATTTCTACGAACATCTACTTTGACAAATCTAAAGAGTATCCCATACTTAAAAGCTTTTATAAACAAATGCTTAAACTTTTCTACACAGCATTAAATCCTACAATCTAACCACCAAAATTAATTCAACTTACGAAAATTTTTCATCTTTTCCCATTAGAAAGATTATGGCAGAAGGCAGCTCATTTTTCACTATGAAGAGATAGCTCAACATTGCTGGAGGAAGAAGAAAGTCAGTTTAGAAAACAGGTAAGATATTTTGTGGAACAAGTACAGAGGATCATCCCAAACTTTTCCCACATCAGTGTCTGATGACAGAAGACCCCAAACTATAATTGACCATAAACTACTGACCATCCAGTAATACAGCATATTTAAAAGGGTGCATGCAAAGTGCTAGTTAGCCACAGTGATATTGAGGAGCATGAGGATCCCAAGACGTCACCGAGAGAAGGAGGAACCTGACTGGTTATAGCTGTAAAATAACACATTCCTGGGTTTTGTTTTTCAGTGTCCTTCATCTCCTTTACCTCCAATGTTCTGGAGAGATGTAGATCCGAAGACAAGCATTTTCCCTGGGGTACCGAAGACTTGCTCACCCAGCTTTTCATACACCATGCAGCCTGCATTTAAAGAATGGAGGAGAAATGTAACAAATATACTGATGACAGCTGCTGGATTGAAACGCTTATGATTCCTTTTCAGCAAACCACCCATCTGTGCAGCCATATCTGCCTTTTGCAAGTAAACAGAGAGCTCTCTTGTAATTACTAGGGCTGAAACTTATGTAGGAATGTTGTCATGACGTCTGTAAATGTTATCATTGGCTACCAGGCACTTTTGAAACTGAAGCTCTTAGTAAAGCTTTTACACTCCTTTAACGAGTCTGTCTACCTCAGTAACATGTTAAGTTCTGGTATCCCCATCTGGGGATGTTAGGTTTGCGCCCCCAATGACAGTGACGTGGAAAGCCCCCTCTCCAGACAGAACTTGGTACAGTAGGATCCACAAGTCAGCACTGGCAGCCTGGCCAAAGCAGACACAGTAACTGCAATTTGCTTGCTTTGACTAAATGATCCAAATGAGGGCAGCCACTGTTTACAGGATGATTTACGACTTCTAATGAGGAAGCCTTAACTCGCAAACTCTCAGTGTGGTATGTTTTTAGTAAGAGCAGGGAGAGGTGTAAATTATAACTAAAACTTTTCAATATCTGTCAAGCTTGAGAAACCACCCTATTCATTAATTTGTCTTAAATATTTTTCTGCTTTGCTGTGGTTTAGGCTGAGAAAAAGACTGGACACTGTGAAGATGAGAACAGAACGAGAGAAATATTGCAGATGCTGCACTGTAACAATGACTGTTAAAATGCATCCCACTGTTTGGTTTTATCCGTATTTCCTTATAGCTGACATTTCTGCTTTGAAACTTGTATAAACGGAAGGTTTGAGCTTAAATGTAACAGCAGCATAGAAACAGGGCTTAGATTCTGAGAACTAAGAGGGTACTAATGTCCACAATTAGGCAAATGTACCTAATTTGAACAGGCTGTTGCAACCTATGCTGCATAATACCTGCTATTACAGTAACTCGTGTGTCTAAATTACATATTAAAATATTACAGTGCTCTCGTGCACAGATGATTTTAAAAATCTAGCTTTAGATACTGTTTCCCAAGGGAAGAGTCTCTCAGATTCCTGAGCACAATGACATGTAACACTGCAGGTTACTTCCCATTTCTGTGTTTAGAATACATTTTGCCTACAGATCCACTTCTCTCTGGAGGAACAGTTCCCTTTTATGTTGTAGGAAACCTCCCACTACAACACAAAGGCTATCAGGAGTTTCATGCTAAGCGTGAAGGACAAACTATATTTCCACATTAGCATCACCACAGGCAAAGATTCATAATGTTTCATTTGCAATTGTTTTTGTAATGCAAAGAAACTGTGAGCTGTTCTTCCTAGCTCACTGAAGACAACACTTCATGGGAGCAAAATTCACTCACTGTAGTAAGTTTTTCTCTCTGTATTGATGGTCACATGCTGCACTCCATTGACATGTCATAAATTCTTGTTAATCCTGGACTTCTGACCCAAGATGTGCTAGGCTTTTCCATTGTGTCAGCAAAGCGAGGGAAATTCCATCTTGCACAAAGCA
>JASSUY010004327.1:43376-62863 GCA_032466535.1 Forpus xanthops
GTTATACCTTAGTTACTAAACTGTTCTTATCTCAATCTGTGGGAGTTGCATTCTTTTGATTCTCCTTCCCATTTCCCTGGACTGGGTGAGAAAGAGGGGGTGAGTGAGCAGAACTGCTTGAGGGCCTCAAACCACGACAACACCTTAGTCATAAAAAAGCCCCTAATTAAGGGTCATAATCAAATAATCAAAAATAATTAAAAATTAAAACATCCTTCCTGTTCTCCTTTCCCATCACTCTCTTCCCAAAACAAATGAAAAACTTAACTGCTTTACAAGATCACGGACTGAAACAGGGCCTAACACTGGGGTTTTCTCCAGTCTGACCCTGACAGAGACAAGTTGTGAGGGTACAGGAGGGCTCTGGAGACTTGTTTCTGACATCCTTGATCTCAGTGTGATTACACAAACAGCAAGGAACTACGCATCCTAAACAAAACTGGCCACGTGTTAAGAGCTGCGTAAAAGTCTAACTACTTACACTGTAGAAGCTAGTGCCTAAGAAGCTCTGTATTCTACAATGGTCTAAAGCAAGTGACAGAAATTATAACAGTAATAAAAACAAGCATGCTGCTTACTAGTATTAAAGTTTCTAAACAACTGTATTTTCTCTAGATCTCCTCAGACTTTTGCAACATGCCATCTATGAGGAAAATGGTTTTCCCTAGAAATCATGTTTGAGGGAAAGACGGACTTCCAGTGCTGTCAGAATTAATGACAGTCCCCAAGGGTGGGACAAGTCCTCAACAGAAGAATGTGGAGCTGTTGGAGCAAGTCCAGAGAAGGATCATCAGGATGATAAGGTGAGGCATCCCTGTCCATGGCAGGGGGATTGGAACTAGGTGATCTCAAGGTCCTTTCCAATCCAAACCATTCTGTGGTTCTATAATTGTTAAAGGCTATTTACGTCAAGACAATCTGGAAAGGCAGAAAGGATAATGAAAGAAGGCATCTCTGCAGATCTGAAATGTGATGAACAAGACAAAGGTAAACTTGTTACATGGGTGTTGGTTTCCTGATCAGGATGGTTTTGTCTCCTGTGGTCAGTCTCTGGATAGATGTATGTTATCCATACCATTTGATAAGTAGTATTTCTTTTCTTGCAAATTGTTGAAGTGCCTCAAACACTTTGAACTTGGCATCAAGGTGAATTATATACCAGATTAATTGCTTTAATCTAGAGAGTTCTTTCTTGGGCTTTTAAGATAAATTTTACATTTTTAAAACAAAAGATATATCAAGCCCCCAGTTTATTCTAACAGCTTTATATATATATATATATATATATGTATATGTAGTAAACCTTTATATCCATACTGACACTGAACTATAGTTCTGGTTGAAACAGACTTCATGAAGCTACTTGTACATTAAAATGTGGAGTCCATAGTTAAGGATTTTCAGTGAATCATAATAAAATACTACACTGGTAGACTGTATTTACATCATCCCTAGACTTGTGACCTTTTTTTTAAGGACTCTTTTTTTTATCTTAACTCCAGATAAGCTAAGCTTTTGGTTGTAAAAACTACCCTTATACGAATGGCAGCAGAAGTCCACAGTTCCTGAAATCTTTCATTCAATCTGCACTGCAACTTTCTTCTTAAATGCATTTCTCTTTCAACTTAAAATGAACACCAACTGAATTTCTCCTTTCAGATCTTTGTAGCATTAATAAAATCTGAGGATAACCATAGACTTTCCTTATATTTAGACTGAATCTGTAACAGTACCATAGTTGAAACTAGCTACAGTCATTTATTTTATTCATTTTATGCTACAGCAATATATCACTTAAAATCATATTTCTGCTTGAATATATAAAGAAAAAGTCTTCCTCTTGAACACCTTATCCATAAACATTATACTTTTACACTAATAGAACTCTGGAGTACGATTCAAGACTCATAACCCTTCTTTCTCGTTTGTGAACAGTTCCCTTTTATGTTCTTGATCCAGCACTACTGAATGGCAATAACAAAGCTCTTTAACATTAGATCAGAGCTCAGACCTTTAGAAGAAATTTTCTTATGTACTGAGTGGGTGAAAGAGGAAAAGGCAGTTTTAAAGGCCAAATTACATGTCAGGAAGCTTTTCTTTCTAGTATCAACCAAACCAACAAATGATATTTCATGGTTCATTTCAGTAGTTTTTAAAATTACTTGCTAGCATGGATTCCCACCTTTAGAGTTAGATTTTTAAATGCTACATTCAGACATTCAACAACAACTTAAATATCTATGCTCTTTATAAATTACTGAAATCATAGAGAAGATTCTGATCAGTAAAAAATCTGACACAGAATTACAGTGAAGACCCTAAGCAAAAAGTACTTACCTCAAGCAGGACCCAAGAGCTTCAGCTAAGACTGGAATATATAATGCCTATCGCTCTTAAAGGCTGAGATTTGAATTGTTTTGGGGGTATGTCGATTTCTCCTGATGCATGGAAACTTGGAAGAATCAGCTTCACCACCTATTTTCAAGTAAAAAAAGGTCTAACCCTAATATAATAGAGTTTATGCCATTTATTTTTTAACTTCAGGAAAAAAGTATGCATGCTCTCTAAAAGTCAGCACCCTTAGTGAAAACACCCTGTTAACTGAAATGATAAACAGGTGATGGTAATTAACAATTATAATCTGTAAATAATTGTCTGGGGTGTTCACATTACAGATCCCAATTCCCCTTGATTGCAAGCTGCTAGGAAATAACATGGCTTTTTTTTAATTCTTTTTAGAAACCAAATGTTACCACTGATGGTATATTATTCTTTTAAGAAAGGTAAAGGCTCCTCAAGGCTGAACTAAACAAAGCCAGATTTTCACAATTACCACAAGTATATTTGGGATTCATTTATTATTTATAGTCCTTTTCCCTCTTTAGTAGATGCTCAAGACCTTTGAAAAACTATTTCTTTATAAGAATTCAGTAATTATTGATTTATAAAATTTAAGTTGTTGCTTAGTTGTTTTTTTTTGGCTTTTTTTGAAGATAGTTTCATCTGAGTATATAAACAATTTCTATCTTCAGTTTGGATAGGCATCAAGTTTTATATTTTATGTGTTCATAGGCATTTACATAGGCAAATAAAAGGAGGAATCATGATTCATAAATGAATAAATGTTACCAAATATTTTGCACATAGAATGATGATTGACCTCTACTGAATACCACATGTGTAGAAGATATTTACATTTTATATGGACTAACCAATACAAATATAAAAGATGTTGCCAAAACAATGATAGACAAGACCTGTAGAAGGAAATAAATAAATTGCAAAAGCTGCTGCCTTCTTCCAGCACTTAGAACTGCAGGTGAAACTAGTGGCACAAGTTGTCACGGTAGAAGTGCAAACCTTGATGAAGAAGAACATGTGCAGAGATTATTACTGTCATTTCCTTTTCAGCCTCACTAAAGAACAGTTGTGGTGCAATTAAGATCTTGATAACCCCTTCAGGAGAGGGCAATGCAGTTCACAAACTACTTAATCCTGTGATTGTGAGAAAACATCCAAATTGGAGACCTTTAGAAGTGCCACTAGGAACTATATTTAGTGTGTCTGTCTATAAAATGGGTGTCCTTTTCTCTGCTTGCTTACAAGTTCTTTGGATAAATTCTCCTTTACTTTGTGGCTACAAGGCACTTGGTTTAACATATTTACAGTACCAGTCAGGGCATTAAATCCCACAGCTGTAAAAACCATCTCATAAACTAAAACGCATACAAGAAATTACTCTTTCAAGCAAGCTTCTTAACAGTTATAAATGTACAACTCAAATACAGCTCAAATTGTCCATATGCATCATATGCAAATTGACTAAATTGCATCCATATGTAAAGAGAAATCCTGCTGATTATTTTGTAATTAGGGAAAGGACAAAACTTGAAAAATGGCAAATAGTGTTGTCACAGATGAAATGGAGAACTGTCTGTATTGCAAAATTCTCCCATAATCAAAGTATTGCAAAATAGAACTCAGAGATGTGAGATAGTTATTTTTCCCGATGGGCTTATTTGTGGAATGGGTGGAAGTTGAAAGGACTTAGAAATAATAAAAAGTTTTGCACCATGTTGAGTACCATAAAGAACTACTGTGAGTTTTTAACTGTGATCAGCACTTCAGCCCCACACAGGTACTTACTAGTTCACCATACAGCGAGATGGGGGAGAGTATTTAAAGGCAAATGTGAGAAAATTCACAGCTTGAGGTAAAAACAGTTCAATGAGTAAAGTAGAGACTGCAAGCACAAGCAAAGCAAATCAAAGAATTAATACACTATTTCCCATGGTCAGGCAGCTGTTTAGACATATCCAAGAAAGCAAGGCTCAATCACATGTTAACAATTACTTTAGAAAACAAACACCGTGATGCCAAATGCCCCACCTTGCTCCTTCTTCCCCTGGTTTTACTGCTGAGTGTGAAGTAAAGTGGTGTGGTGCATCCCTCGGGTCAGTTGGCATCAGTTGTTTTGTTTGTGTCCCCTCCCAACCTCTTGTCCATCCCCACCCTCCTTGCTGGTGGGGTGGTGTGAAAACCAGAGATGGTCTTGACTCTTTGTAAGTCTTGCTCAGCGATAGCTGAAGATCAGTGCGTTACCAGCATAGTTTTGGTCTCAAATTCAGAGCATAGAATACTTAATGTGCATTAAGTGAAAAGCATACCACATAGAAAATCTAGGAGACAACTTATTTCATCCTAAAGAAAACATCAAAACCAGTCTAGCAAAACAATGCTCAAGTGCCTGATCTGTTTTGATTATAAAGTTAGTCTATATGATGGTTAGCGCTGATAATCAGAGTATGAGACAAATTCATCCCTTACTTGATTAGCCTGAACTTTTAATTGAAATTTTTGAACCACTTCTTGTTTTGTTTTGTTGTCTTTTTTTTTTTTCATCTTTTCATACCCATCTTACTATGTGTTTGAGTGGGGGCTGTTCAAGTTCTGATTCATGTATTCCACAAGAGGCTGAAATTGTCCAGATAAGTTCTATTTTTGGTCTCCAGGGTAACAGCGGTTTCCCAAATGGTTATGTGACATTCTTAACAAGTATGTCAAACCATTGGTCATGTTTCACATTACGTACAGTATGCCTCTAAGCAGAATACACAAAAAAAAGAATCTGAGATAATTTTAGTCTTCTGTGAGACAGGTCTGTGATTTCATAATACAAAATTCTCTTCTCAAATTTGTACACTGTTATGTTTAGCCTGAAGTATCTATCGAAAAAGTCAGATACAGTATATTAATGCTTTCATAATTGAGAAAATTTTCACTGAATATGAGATTGAGAAACACTTCCCTCACAATTCTGTCCCATATTGTTTGACCAATATAGTTTGTATAATATTGTAATGAATATGCTTTTCCCTCTTCTCTGCTTTCATGCATTTAAATTGTAAAAGTGTCTGCAAGATACCTCTAAAATATGTTTTTATAATCTTTTATATCCTGAAAAAGATTGTTTCTTCTGCAGGAATCCTCTGATTAGATACTTAGATTAGGTTAAAAGCAAGAACCAAAGTGTTCGTCCTGCTGGGCACTGCAGCTACTTACTTCCCATAATGTGCACATGATTGAACTTTGTAGTCCATCCTGGTGGTGATGTAGAAAATACAGTCTAGATGGAAGACAGTCTATTGAAAAAATGAAGCATTATAGCTGTAGCTCTACATGAAGCTAGTCGCTTTAGAGTTCATAGCAGTTTTGTTTAAGGTGACCACCATTTAGTTCAGTCTCTTCTGAAAGGAAATATGTTGTTTGTGTTCTGCTGTGGAGATGGTGTAACGGTGGGGCTCAGTGCTATGCATATGTACTCACTACAACAAATGAAGGAAATGTAGACCAGGCTTCATATAGTCATAATGAATATTGATGTAGCATACAGAAGTCAAGGATCACCATAGATCATGTCATAGTTTAACGCTGATATTATTAAAACCACTGTGTTTTTAATTACTTATTCTTTCAATAAAGTGAATTTAAACACATTATTATTTGAGTTGCCTACTGCTAAGTGCTATTACTCTTGCTCTATTAGTTTAATTATACACATGGGACACAAGAAATTGTTTTGCTCATTTTTATTTGCTATTATTTTTTAATTGTACTACAGGAGAATTTCAAGAATAATATGGAAAATCAAATGTGAATGTATCTATAACATGTGTAAATCACATCCAGCTATAGCTAAGGGAATCTTAGCTTTGTTGATCTCAAAGTTGATTATGGTAGTTACACTTCAATACCAGAGTTTATATAGGAACTGGGATGTCCCATTCATTGCTTTCAAAGGGATGGATAGTAGGTGATTACAGAGAATTAGAACTGACATCAGAAACAGGTGGATGGCCCTTTGTCACAGCAGGTAGATGACCCATCCCCATCATGAATGAATAGGAACAGAAAGAAGATCCACAAATAAAGAATAGATTTGCTATCTTGTTCCTGCTCAAGCAAGTTAAACAGGCAAGGCATAAGAAAACACATTCTGATAGTTTAACAAAGCTACCTAGTGTTTAAGACAAGGGACTTGTTTATAAGAGAATCCACATTTTTCTTAAATAAATTTTTACATAAAGAATGATATTTAATTGATGGATTATATTCTTCCTGTGTTCACATCTGCTGACATCAGTAGCATTATGCTACTCTTAACTCTTTGCATTAAGTATTAGCTAAGTAGCAAATTCCAATTTTTCAATAAGCTACACTGAAAAAGTTATCAAATTAAAATCCCATGCAAAATAACAGTAGTGCTTATACATATATAGGGAAAACATAGTTTTTATTAATCTCTGATCTCCACCCCGAAAAAAATACTTGGTTGAGAAATTTAGTTCAAGTCGTACTATATCCTTATTTTAAGATACTCAACTGCTGCAAAACATTTTTGATACAGTTCATTAATTTCCAAAGTCTGCAGGTTAAAAAGGAGCAAATAATGCAATCACACCTGTAATATTATTAGAAATTTTTTCACTGATTTTACCATGATTGAAGCCTCATAACACAGCCCTAAGCAAGATATATGCAAACTAGCAAAAAAAAGGACAAATGATTATATTTTCCAGCTATGAATCTTATGTTTCTCTAGCTGGAGCTCAAATGATTAATGTTAACACTTTTTTTTTGTCTTGTAGCTTTAACAAAAAGTCAGAATTGACAATTTATGTGTAACAGGACTGAACTAAAGAATTTCCCAGTTTAAAATATTAAGCAATTAATTCACAGAACACTGAAGTCACTATTTCACAGGTAAAGATAAAATACTTATGAGGATTTTATTTTAAACAAAGTTTCAATATTATATTTGAAGCACACTGGATAAATTACTTATACTGTCATAATTTCTTTCAGCACGTCTACCATTTCCATAGCTGCTTTAATGTACTTAGGAAACCTTGGGCATATTCCTGGTTTTAAGGTATGACACTTTGCTTCCTGGAAAAAAAAAGTGGAAGTGCTAAAACTAAGAATCTCAAGCTGGTTGCATTCTTCTAAGTATTAATATGGGGAGGGGCCAGGGCTAAGACTTAGAAGCTGGTTTAATCACTGCAACATGTTAGGTCCAGGCATACTGAGCTTTCTGCATTTTTTATGGATATGAAGACCGGCGAATCAACTGGAGATCTCCCTGTGAGTGCATTTGGAAAGGAGCTGGCAGCCCCACAGTACTATAAATTCTTAGGCAACTCATCATGTTCACAGGGGCTTGTCCTGAGGACTGGTTATGCTGTTATGCAAACCTCTACTGTCTGTTCTCACCTACCTGAGCTAGCTTTTGCAGATTTTGATAAACTTCAGTGGGATCATTACTGCCTCCCTAAAGAGTCTAAAAATACAGCAAATATGAGGGGTATGGCTGGTGGTTCTTTCTGACCTGGTTCAAAATCTTATTCTGTGCCTTTTGGTCAGCTGCCATGGGAACTTGATGTCAGCATGACCCTGCAAATGCCTAACTGAATGAGCCGATCTTGTATGACGGTTTCACAGCACCTTCTCCAGGCTCTATGATTTGAATGGTCTCTGCAGATATTTACCAAAATGCATTTATGTTAATCTAAATAGCTAGTGTATACCTAGAAATATACCAATGTTAGTAGAATATATGATAGCTGAATACTACAGAAATCTGTGGGAAAAAATGAAGTGCAAATATTTAGCTGTTGTAATTCAGTATTCAATAACAGGGAGAGCAAGAGACTGCAGCAAGGCTAGAAATGCTTCTCTTGGTGAAGATCTCAGGATGCTGATGACTCTCTGTAACATTTACCTCACCACTGACAGGATGAGTACACTGCTCATGGAGACCAAAAGAGCAAGGGAAGCATGACCATAACACCAAAAAAAGGAGTAGAACCTAAAAAATCTGTGCACTACAACGTTAATTGCATTATTATTTTTTATTTTTCTGTAATGATTAGCTCTTCTAGACTAACAGTGATTAGACACTAAGATATCAGTTAAAATAAAAAAATTTTGGAATTTAGATAAAAGTATGCTTCCTCTTTGACCATAAACAGGATTTTAAGGTTAACACTGTCATGTGAAATAGCCTATTTTTTTAGCATAAGACCACATTAACACTTTTGAAGTCATTATAAGAATTTTGAGAATGCAGTATCCATAAACTATTTTTTCACCATTTACCTTGGTTTTTATATCGTATCATAAAAATAAGTATTTTTGATAGGATGCTTTTCCTGCCCTCACCATGGAAACATTTCCAGAGGTAACATTGCTGCAGGAACATTAATGGTCATTTAAAGAAAAATATCAGCTAGAAATACAAAAATAACTGCAAGTATGCTATTCCACTTCACTTCAGGTTGGTGTACTAAATGTTGAAGAACACTATCAAAATTCTAACAAACTTGTACATTTTAATATCATTAGTAAGACAAAGGAAAGGGAACGATAGCTATCACTTGTTTATAAACAACTTTTGGAGAACAAATCAGAAATTCCACCAAGAATCTTCTTAACTTTTGGTGCTGATGTTACATTGGATAATACGATGCTGATATTACACCAGATAATATGATGCTGATTGCAAAAGAAATACCATCATGGGCTGTGCTTGAGACATTGAGTTCACAGCAAGACTAGGGGAATTGCACCAGATCCCCATTAATGTTTTGCAATTGCAATAGGCTATTGACAGCTGAAATTCCTCTAGTTGCTTGTCAGTGTGCTCAGCTTGAAGGAAAGAAGCTCACATCTGAGGCTGGAGAAGAAAATCTTTTTCTGTTTGAACAAGTTTTTTTTGCAGAAAGCTCTTTGCATTTTCACTTTTTATACTGATTTGTTTTGGGTTTTTGTTTTGTTTTGCTTTGCTTGCAGCTAATAGTGGTGCTCAGTTGGGATTACTTCTTATTCTGCTTGTTAAAAACTGCTGTGAACATTCAGAAAGAGTATCCAAACTCTCAATTAAGAGAAAAACATTTCTCCAAGCTGTTTTGGGGTTTAAGTTTGTTGGGGCTTTTTTTCCCAGTCTCACATAACAGATTGGTAGTCTTCTTCATTGCATGACAGAGGGGATATAATTTACATTTTTATTATTGTATTTTGTGGATGGAATTTTCTATGTACTCTGCAGTTTGTCAGTCACATTAATTTCTCTGACAAATATGTAAAGCATGTTGGATTTGAGTCTTAGAAATGATTTCATTTTTCTTTCAGTTATACCATTCAGTAAAAACAGAAATAAACTTTGTTGAAGGGATCTTTCTGTAACACATGAAAGAGCATCACATGAAGATTTTCATGCTCACCACACAAGCTTATTTATTAGCTGTTTTTCAGCACCCATGATTGGTATTGCTGGACTTTAAAAGGCGGTATGTACTTTCTAGACGGACTATACTTTTGATATACAATCTTATGGCTATCAATATATAACACAAGATTTCTGTGTCCATAGAAAATAGAGCTCCTGTTACACAGATCTGCTCATTCAGTATCAATTATGTGCTAAATTTGCGAGACTTGGAGTAAAAAGGGAAGATATTGAATATTGAGCATTTGTGAGTTTAAGAGGTTACTTGATCACTCAAAGGCAAGGTTACCATACCTTTAGATAAAATCCAAACTTTACTGTCTATAATAGCTTTCCAATTCAGTTATATAGTTATGACCTATATGTTCCCTAGGTACACAGTAGTTCAGTTCAAGACATGGGAGATGGTTTGACTTTAGTATGTATTAGATAATTCTAAGGTATATTAGAAATGGTGCATGTACATAATAAAATTCTCTAGAAGTAACTTTCATACCAGATTAATTCAATTAATTAATCAAAGTGGGATTTTCCTAGAGACAGAACCTAGAATCTGGAAATCAGCAGGTGCTCTATGGACCTTCACATTTCCTCACAAACCATTGCCAGGAATGAGTCTGAGATCAGAAGGCAGCATGCAATCTTGTCAGAAACAAATGTTGAAGAAGAAATCAGAACTTTTCACAGACCAGATGTAAAAGGAAAATTCTGCATTAATCACCAAGTTAATCAAATATATTTTGCAGTACCAGTAGCACTTGACATTTACAAAGTGCATTTAATTTATGGTTGCCTAATTGTATTTACAGTATGAATTAAACCAGACTCAACTTTTACTGTTAGTGATCCATTTTATAGACTTGTATGACAAGGTGCAGCATATTGCTGCAGATCAGAAAGCAGACAAAGTACAATTTCTAATTTTCTAATCACAGTTGTCATTTTGCTACATAGTGAAAGACAACATCAGCAGCATGTGACTTTTCACATATAGATCCAGCTCTAGTAATTTTAAAAATCTAACATTTATTCATAACTTTTTTCCTAATGGCATAACAATAGCAATAACAGTGTGATTATTTTCTTGGACTCATCTTGAATGTGTTCAGCTAAAGTGACTTCTGGACACTTATTCTGAATTATTGCAGTCTGAGTGAGGCTTGCACCCCCAGTGGCTCCACTTTTTTTTTTCTTTTTCGTTTTTTTTTTTTTTTATGGGTTCTTTATTATTCATACAAATGTCAAAAGGGGAAAAAAAAATCCAAACAAAAAAACCCTACAAACAAAAAAAAACAGCCCCACACAGATGAAAAACTATCCACCAAAACCTTTTATTAGAGCATATAATTTTTATGATTCAAAAACAATCTTCAAGACTATCAGAGTGGTTGTCATCTAAACAGTTATGAAATAGTTATGCTTGTTTTAATCTTCCCAGAGTAGTGAAGTAAAGCAATCTGCTGAAGCACATGTTTCTTTAGGAGGAAAATTTGCTATGCAATAACAGATGTTTTTTTCTGACTCAGTAGATCAGTCTTTCAGCACAGAGAATAGGAACATCCTAGAGCATTCTACTCCTGTTTCCTAGAGGGTTGTGTCTGTTCTCAGAACTATAGTTAAGTCAAAGTATGAGCTTCATTGATCAGTTGTGGAAAGAGTAATGAAAGTGACATTGATTCCTGAGCACCTACTCTAAAATCCCTTGGGATCTCCAGAGGGCACCTACCCGTTTTCTACTCAGATGCAGGTATTGAAACTAGCTGTTTAATTACCACTGTTTTAAACAGCTACTTAAGAGCTGGTTTATGTAAAGCAAGGCATGAACAGATTTTTTTTTTTTTCTCTAAGTTTAACATGCAGTTTAGGATCTAATTCTAATGTAACATAAACAAGCAGAAGGCAAATGTAGCTGCAGTAGTTTGCAACATAGCTCAGTTTTGCCTTTTGAAACTTATTTTTTATTTAACTCTGTGACATAACGGGTTTGGCTGTGGTGTCTGTGGGAGCACCTCAGTTTGACAGCTTGCTGTGTGGAGCAGTGTCCAAGAACTTCAGAGATGCATCACTAATTCATATTAGTGCGGGAAAAAAACTGTAGGAGGGAAATACTGCTCTATGAGAGTTGTCTACAAGGCTTCTCATTGGCAAGTTATTTTCAAAAGATTATGCTGGACCTGATATAAAAATTTATATCTGCATCTGTCAGTTTTGACAAAATGAGGATACTTTCAGAAATGGGTGAGAGGAATAGAGCTCAGTTAGGCCTTTACATAGTCTTACAAGTTTTAGAAGTATAGCTAGAAAGCTGAGCAGGTCCAATGACCTTCATGGTCCCTAAACATTTGCTTTTTAAGAAAGTCTTCAGTTTAGCCACAAACCCAAAGAGCACACTTCATGAAATCACCAGCTTCTATATTTCTAAGAATAGAATAGACCAGACCAGACTAGAACAACTACTTTGGTGCAGCCACTTGGCTACTGCTGAAGACTTTTACCAAGGGAAAAAAAATTCAGAAGTAATTTAGTGTGGACTGGGGAGGTAACATTGTGTTTAGGAGCCAGAAAAGATCAGATTAAAAGAGCTTCAGTAGGTTTGGATGAGCAGTTTATCCAAAATCCTTTCTTACAAGTAATAAAAGTACTCAACGTAAGCAAAATATAAACAAGCTAGCTATAGGCAAGGTAAATCTAGGAACTGTCTTTCTATAGTAGATGTTTTTGTCATGATATTTAAGTTTAGAGCTGCAGTTTTTAATTAATTTCTTGCTACTGAATAAAACAAAATACAGTGGAAATTGATTTTTTTCTTTTTTTTTGTAATTTCAAGATTATTGAACATGCAACAATGCAATTCACTGAGTGAAGCTAGAGATTTTTTCTTGTAATTGAACTTTTTGACACCATGGAACAGAATAGTTTATACTCCTTTATTTGTTCTCAAACTGTAAGGGAAACCGTGGTGTAATTCCCTTTCAGGATAGCTACTAGGAAGTCCTAGAACTACTACTAAGGGTATTGTAAATGTGACCATCATATTACCATGGAAGTTTTCCTTACAGTTTTTATTAATAGTGCTAAAAGACAGGGATGGTTGTGGAAGATTTGTATTCACATTATGTTTATGACATACATTTCTGAGGCAAGCCCTTTAGATTTAGAAAGGGGATTATAATCTCATTTGTTCACCACCTGGATCCTGAGCCAATGCCTGATGGATCAAAAGGGGTTGTTCCTGCTTATACCATTAGTGAAACAGGGGTAAAGGAGGTTTTGAGTAGGAGGAGTAAGGCAGCATGGTATGAGAGGATAGATAGCAAGCATACCTGGCTGTAAATAATTTACTCTTTTTTGTCTCAAGGTGAAATGAGATCTCAGATGTAGTAGCTGCTTTGTTACTGTTGCCTGTGTCCATGACTGTATGAGTCTTATGGCAAGAATTTTTATATCCTATAATTCGTAAAAAAGGGAAGGTTTTTTCCCCTTCAGTGGACATACAGGGTAGGAAGTGTATAAATTGGGAGAGTGGAGAATATATAGAGAATATATCCTTTTTTTCCTATGATGAAGTGGCATGGAAGTAGTGTGAAGGAGTCTCTACTTGCTTTTTAGCACTTGCTTGGCTCAATTTCTACACTCCTAAAAGCATAGCACATAGACTATGTTTCAGGCAAATTCCCGAGGTGTTAGCACTGATCACATTACCTAGAGACTCCACTGGTGACAAATTCCTTACAGGGAAAAACAACAGACCATACTGAAGGAAAGTTCTAGAAATTGCTTTGCTTCTTCCTTGTCCTACTCACTATCTCCACACCTGTGCAGTCATGAGGAAACATGGGATAACATTTTGCAATCAGAAACAAGAGGAAACATGTTTTGAAATATGTAACAGCGTTTGAAGCAATTGATACAGTAAATCGATGATTTATGAAACAGGTGAAAGTACTAAAACATAGTAAACAGGTTCCCAGTCCTGGAAATAGTTATGCGTATATTGAACACCTAAGGACTAATTATGAGCTTAAGCATGTCCTTAAGTATTTCCAGTCTTGAACTTTTGGGGTTGCTGTTTTAAATAGCTCCCAATATTTGATGTTAACATAAAGTGGTGTGAACTTTTTAGAAAAGCTGAAACTAATTTGAATAAATGAATGAATATTTTGTTAGAAAAATAAACAAGTGATAGATAAATGTAAAGAGCTTAAAGGACAAGTTACTTATTTTAGAGGAAATTATGACAATTTAAATGCAATTTGCTTTTTTTATCAAATTTTAAAGCATTTAATACCCACATATTAAATCTCTTTGCTAATGACTTACCAGTTTTAAATACTTTACAGTAATGACTTATATAATTTGAAGTGGTTATTTCCATACTTCATTACTTTCCCCCAAATGATCATTGATTTGATAATTAGTTGATAGTTTAAAGCCTGAAGACGTGATGTCCTTGAAAATGTTTTAAGTGTCTTGTTCAGGGCAAAAATAAATTACCATCTTTGAAATGCCATTCACTAGTAATTTTAGTGGTCTTTTTTTTAGTCTATTAAGGAATGAGAGAACCTTTCATTTCATTTTAATTAGTAGTTTGTGACAAGTTACTCAGAAATCAACATATTGCACCAAAATCTCATGCAGTAAGATATCTCCCTGAACTCAGCGGGGAGCTATAATGTGTCTTTGAACAAAACCCATATTTCACTTGATATAAAAAGACTTCTAATTTTCACTGTGTCATTTCTGTTCTACATGACAAATTAACACTGTATAACTTTTGTCCCCTTCCCAGCAGGCAGGATACATTAGTACAAGATTTTTTAACCTCTTACTGAGTTTTTAAAGTTTTTTTCATAAATATTTTGACCAGACTCTAGGAGTTCATCTGATTGACCTCTTTGGAGAAGTACTCCTTGAAGGACAAAATCTACCACACTACAGAAGCTGGAGGACAGTTTCCTTTGAAATAATTCCACAGTCATAAGTGGAATTAAAGACACATTTTACTAACATTTTAACTTGTGTATATAAACCTATAGACTTGAGGACTAAATTGAGATTAAGACCTTGTTCAGCAAGATTGAAAGTGACAAAAGATCTTGATATGTTAATATTTTTTAAAAGAGAATAGAAAAATTAAGCCAAGACAAGTAGTAGTGAATAATTTTATTTTTTTATTAAATCTATTAATGTAGATCCTATTTGTTTTTTGAAAGACAATGATTAAACTAAAATGCTATACAGCTAGACAGTTTGATTAGGCATCAATTAACAAGGGGAAGAGTGGCAGGTTATGCAGGTTGCTTTTGTCACTAAAGAGTAGATGATACCCTCCATTGCATGGGAAATTGAAAAGTGGTATTCAGCCAGCACTGCTGCTGTGTCACTGGGACTGAATTCACTCTAGAGTAATTATAAGAAGAGGATAAATTACTAAGATATTAAATCTATGTAATTCTTTGCCACTGAAAACTTTTGTGATAAAATTCATACTCATCATCAAATATCAGACTCATAATAATGTTGACAACTTTTAATTTTTTTTGTAATACATAAATTTGTTTATTCTGAAAAGGAAAAGAATCTTGTGAGTACCTCTAGCAAATCTGGCAAAACAAAGTACTCCACAGTGAAAAAATCAGTTAATTTTCTTATTTATGTGGTCTTTTTTAAACAAACTCAAGAAACTGGAAATTTTCTACTTCTATTAATTTAAAAAAAAATGAGGATCCAAAATCTTTAGGGTTGTCGTATATTATGGTGCAGAGTTTTGCTAGATTAGGGACTACTATTAGTATTCTAAAATAAGGCAAGCAGACAAAATTAGAGGCAAGAGTGATGACTTTTGCAAAGACTAGGATAAAAAGAGACAAAAATTTGCAAGTTAATTAAACACATTCTTAGCTTTAATTATATGCTTAAGTCCCAATAAAATCAGTAAGAGTTATAGCCATGCTTCAAATTAAGTGTTTGCTTAAGGAATTTGTTTATTGGGCTAATAGAAGGCACACAAACACATATTCTGTTACTGCATGTTGACACAAATGTACTCAAGTTCATTTGTCTCAAGTCTCTGTTCTCAGTCATGTCAGTTAAAGAAAAATGCTTTCTAACGACAGTGTGGCAAGATGTTTTTAATTTATACTATATGCAGAATGAACTTTCAAATGTAAATATCTTAATTCTAGTTTTACCTGTTTGGGGACTTTTTTTTTTTTTTTTTTTTGTCATAGAAACATAGAATGTTTTGGATTGGAAAGAACCTTAAGATCATCTAGTTTCAACCCTTCTGCCATAGGCAGGGATGCCTCACACTAGACCATGTTACCCAAGGCTCTGTCCAACCTGGCCGTGAACCACCAGAGATGAAGCATTCACAGCTTCCTTGGGCAGCTCATTCCAGTGCCTCACCACCTTTACAGTAAAGAACTTCCTCCTTATATCTAAACTGAAATTTCCCTGTGTAGAGATTGAACCCATTACCCTTTGTCCTATCACTACAGTCCCTAATGAAGACTTCCTCCAGCATCCTTATAGGTCCCCTTTAGATACTGGAAGGCTGCTGTGAGGTCTCCAAGCAGCCTTCTCTTCTCCAGGCTGAACAGCCCCAACTTTCTCAGCCTATCTTCATATGGGAGGTGCTCCAGTCCCCTGATCATCCTCATGGCCATCCTCTGGACTTGCTTCAACAGCTGCATGTCCTTTTTATGTTGAGGCCACCAGAGTTGTACACAATACTCCAAATGGGGTCTCACAAGAGCAGAGGTGCAAGATCACCTCCTTCAACCTGCTGGTTACGCTCTTTTTGATGCAGCCCAGAATACAGTTGGCTTTCTGGGCTGCAAGTGAGCACTTTTTTTTTTTTTTTTTTTTGAGACAGCTTTTTGAAGTTGACACAAAAGGGGCTAAGAACAAAACTAACCGCCCTTATTTTTCATTTTAATCTCTGGAAAGCTTTGGTTAAACTGTGAAGATTTCACTGCCTGCTACTCAAAACTAAAGTCTTTTTTACCATAGCAGCTGTTTCAAAATTATTGTGTAACTGATATAAAATTTGGCCTGTGGTGCTTTGATTGTAGATGAAGAATTTTTAATTTATAAGTTCTTAATTTGCCATTTCAAGCAACATGTTTAATTTTTTTAATTATAGTAACAAGGAGTTTTGATATTTCTGTCGCAAGTCACTGTAATGACATGGAAGGGGAATTCAGGAAATTACTTTTGCTTTTTTTATATATTCCCTGAATAACAGACTTCTTGCTGTTGTCTTTAACAAACTGATATTTAAACTTCCTTCTGGTAGTGACTGCTTATTGATTTATACTTATCATGTCTGTAACTGTTATTTTATGGATGTTGTTATCCTAGTGAACCTTGAAAGTCTCAGCACACCAACAATCCAAGTCCATCTCTGAAAAGTACAGGGACAACTATTCGGGTTAAAACAAATGCAGTTGTTTAACTACTGAAACAAACACATTACAGTCAGATACTGAGCTGCTGTTTAAATGCAGCCTCTAGCTGCCACATAAAGAAAACAATTGCATATAGCTTTAACAAGAAATTAAAAAATATTTTCTGTTTGATTAGGCTTATTTATGTAATTGGAACAGCTCTTAAGCAACAAATGCCTGCAGGACAAGGTTGCTGGAAGAAAGCCATCTACTGCAGAGTGACAGACAGCTTATGAGGAGGAGAAGAAAGATGTATCTTCCTGCAGTAGTTGGTTTATGGGACAAAGTGTAAAAAAAAAAAGCAGCTTAAAGCCTGCTAGATACATCTGCAATTTAGCTTCTGTAATTCACCCCTAGAAAGTGAAACTGGGAGCCATTGGAGACAGATGACTGTTGCCTTTAAAATTTCCTGTCAGTACATTGCTGCATTAGCAAGAAGAAGATATGAAGAAATCAAGGCAATACTGAGTGGGTGCATCCCTCAGACAGAGAAATGCTGTTGCAAATTCACACTCTTAGTTACAACACTCGGGAGGGATTTTGGGAACTCCTCTGTGAGGGAAGCTAAATAGAAACTGTCAAGTGTACATTCAAATCATGGGGTTTTGTGCTTGAAATGCTTTGTTTCTTCTGTTGCAGTTCAAAGCCTCCCCTAAAGACTCAATAAATGTTTTATTTCTTTGTCATTAAGTGTTAATCAGGGTCAAATTGGGAAGTTAAGGATGTTCTGCTTTTTCATATAAAGCAAATCCAAAGAAATCAGTGAGTGGGCCCACCCTGACCTGACTGTACTCTGGGGCACCTAAAGGGACTTACTGCCTGCCAAATCCTCGCAGATGTGAGCAGTGCAGAGGAGATATGGAGGGCACACAAACTATGATACTCCAACAGCCCATGGGGAGTCAAAGGCAGACAAGGGTTTTAACTTATTCTGGCACCCTGAAGGGTTAAAAATATGGCTCAAACCATTTCTTGGAGATGAAACAAAGACATCTCCATGTGTGGCTGGGAAAAAGACAACATGGCAGCTCTGAAATTGGGTTCCCTTACATATGTGTGTATACATTCACTCTAATGCCCAGGCTGGTGGCTTTTATTGCTTTACTGTTCTGTCCAGCTCTTACTTGACATCTGCCCCTTCTTATCTTCTGTTTCTTCTTCCCTTCTTCCCAACATTTGCAACTAGCAGAAGGCTGCACGTTCAAAAGCCATATTTTATGTTCTTGTAAATTGCAATCTTTAAAAGTCTTATTAGGCTGTCTTCAATAAGTCTAGAAAAATAGGTCCTGGGGACTTACATATTTGTTAATAGTGTTTTCCTTTTTTAAACAGTAATATTATCAAATTACTAAAGAGTTGCTAAAGAAAAGAGAAATCAGTGAAGAAAAGTGTGGTTAAATTCTAAATTTATATTTGCATATCAGTATAAATACCAGCACATAAGTAACCAGAAACAGGAGTCAGACGGTCCAATCTGTTACACCCAGCGTTAGTTACTAAAAGGATTTCTCATTAAAACAAAAATCCTTGTGTGATTTAAATAATTAAATACTTCTTTGTGCCAGCCTTATGCCAATGGCACAATGTGGTGACCTCTCCCTTCCCAGTAACAGTTTGTTCAGTTCTTCAAAATACTAGCACTTACAGACCAATATATTCTCCTTCTACTCTAACAGTACTTAGAAGTACACAGTATTAATTCTTCCTCCCTCCCCCCTTCCCAACCTGTGATATAATAATCAAGCATACTTTTTTTATCAGATCTACTAAAAAAGCTTGACTGCGTGGGGTTAAGGGAAGAGAAAATGAGTACAAAAAAAATTTGTTCCCATCATGGAGCAGGATAAAGATTCTGATTTCTGAAGGATCTCTCACTTCTATACCACCAAGAAAGCAGTGAGACATTAAGTTTACAGTGTGCAAGAGATGAAAGAAAAAGAGTTATTTTGAAAATTCTATTGTTAAATAGTAACATGCAGAATTATATCCCCTGTGACACTCTATTTGAGATCATCACAATCAACTGTCAGCAACAACTTACTCTACTGACATGGATGAATTAAGAATGGATGCAGATATTTGCTTTACTTTACCACTGGAGAAATATGGAGCTGTTGGGTTTTTGTTTTTGATAAATTTTAATTATTACCTGAAATATTGCCCATGCTTAAACCATGTGTCATGGGTTCAGCAGCAGCAGTCATTTTTCTTTAAGCAGTAGCTGGTGTAGCACTGTGTTTTGGATTTTT
>JASSUY010004341.1:0-23369 GCA_032466535.1 Forpus xanthops
ACAGTTCCATGTCCTTTTTATGTCGAGGACACCAGAACTGCACACAATATTCCAAGTGAGGTCTCATGAGAGCAGAGTAGAGGGGTAGGATCACCTTCCTCGATCTGCTGGTCACACTCCTTTTGATGCAGCCCAGGATACAGTTGGCTTTCTGGGCTTCAAGTGCACCCTGCAGGCTCATCGACCAACACCCCCAAGTCCTTCTCCGCAGGGTGGCTCTGAATCTCTTCTTTGCCCAACCTGTATCTGTGCCTGGGATTGCTCCGACCCAGGTTAGGACCTTGCACTTGGCATGGTTGTCCTACCACTAGTCTCCTCCAGTTTCAGAAGAGTGAGGATCAACATAAAATTCCTAAAACTTCAAAAGAAAATCACCTAAGGTTTGAGACAAGGAACCTTTACCACACAAGTTAAAACCTGGCTTTCTATTTCAGAATGCTAAAATTGACATGCATTATCATAAAACAAGTTGTTCTTCATTTGGTTAGAGAATACAGATAATAGCTCTGGTAATTAATGAGATTGACAATATAGAGTTCTTTTAGAGATTTAGAAGCTGAAATAATTTTCTCCCTACAAAAGAAACATTCCATTCATTCGGGGTAAATGGACATCAGCAATGTGTATCTAACCACACTGATGAAACAAACCCTAGACTTGATATACACGCATATATGACTTTTTAATCGAGCACATAGAAGCAGGCTGACATAAGAATAAACTGATGGCTGAAGAGCACAGACAACAGCTACTGAATCAGATCACCATTCATGCACTGTAAATTTGAGCTGTGTTCATGGCAGCTTTCTGAAAACTAATTTTTCTCCTCCAGCTTTATGCAGAAGTTCCTTCTGGATGGGGATATTACTGCAGCAGGTGTGGTATTTCTTTCAAAGAACAAAAACATGTTCCACCCACATGCTTTAGTATTCCCTGTATCAACAGCTTTTGCCTTTTAGCAAAAGCTACAAATAGTAACATGGCTAACTCTCAGCTTTCGCTCACTGCTCAACCTGTGTCACTCAACTGTTTCTGTTTTTTTCTCTGCTTATTTAAGGGTTAGGCACTTTTTTCTTTTTTTGTTTGTTTGTTTGTGGTTGGGGTTTATGTGTGTGTGCAGTTCTGTTTTAAAACTTTCTCTTCCATGCCCTTCATACTCAATTCCATTAACTGCACTTTTTTTCTGGTCCACAGTACCTAATCTCCCAACCAGAGCATCACACTCTTCTCATGCAGCCTCTTACTCACTACAACAACCTGTTTCAATAAAAATCTTGGTTGCTATAATCACTTTTCTCCCATCCATCACATAAGCCTCCACCCACAGCATTTTAACTGGCTCCCATTTCTTCCTCACACTATATTCGCTTTCAATAAATTCTAGCTCTATTTGATTTTGTGGTTTTAGATCTCTTTCCAAACCTCCAAGTCTGATAACAATCAACCTAGGTTTCCACTTACTCCTTCCTTTTACAGTCTCTCTCATTTTTACTCACACTGTGCTCTGAACATTACACTCCATATTGGGGACATTATACATTAAAGTCAGTCTCCCCTGGCTACCATTAAAATCAAATTAAAATATACATTCCATGAGTTTTGCCTAGGAGGGTGGCAGTAGAAGAAATCCAAACGCAAGAGCATCCACATCAACTAGGTGACCTGAATAATTGATCAGTCAAATAAAGCAATCATTATTTGGAAGCTTCTATTACCAGGTTATTAACTCAGGAAACTGTACTTGTACAATACAAGTAACTATTTTACATATTTTTACTACTGCTTTACCCTGCAATCCTATCCTGATCTGGAAAAAAAGGCACAAGAGAATGAAAACTTTGCAACCAACTGAGCTATTGCTGTCTCAGCCATGCAATGAACTTTTCATAACAAATCCCTCCCATTTACATCAAGTAGTCAATCGGACCCATGAAGTATAGTAATTTTACTTCTTTAAAGCACTCTTATCGTTCTCATTTTTCACCTCAGACAACATTGTTCCTACACAGAAAATTCACATTCTTCCTGCTTTTGTTGCACATTACAAAATCACAGAAAAGACCAGCACTACTAGAATTTATCAATCAATAGAGCATTCTTCTTTGCAAACTACAAAAAGCACTCTGTCCTGTATCCTGGCACTATGGAGATCCCAGTACAATCCCTGGAAGGAGAACAAACTCTCTGTGGCATGCTCAGTACAGTAGACGGATTTCCCCCTTCCTGTTCTCTTCTAGCTGTTATAAACAAACACCAAAGCAAAGTCATGCTGTAGAAAAAGGAAAACCAAAACAGAACACAGTAGATTTCAACATTAATAATAAATCAGAAAGCTGTTCCAGTGTTACAGCAGGCAAAGCACATAGCAGTAAAGACGGTTTCTGCACTCAAAAAAACCTCCACTTAAATAATGCTACATCTTAAGCAACACTGTTTGGGATTCCAGCACAGAGTCTGCAGCTCTCCCTTGTCTTTTTATAATTGTTGGTGCAAGGTTCCTTCAGAGTAACTAATGAGTGTATGTCTGGAATGATTTCAAGATTCATTTTGTAGCCATATAAGCATAGCGAGGTAGCACAGCGAGCTTTAAAATTACTTCAAGCATTTGTGAAATGGATGTCTTCAATGTGGTACAAAAATAAAATGTGATTTTATATCAGGTATGACATCACTGTCCTGTGATCCCTCATTTTAGAAGAAGTAATTTAAAATTACAACCAGTATTTATAGAGCTAGCTAAGCACTTACAGTAAATATTGTGCATGACATCAGAATCCCTAGAAACAAGCACAGCAAGCCAAGAAGTGTGGAAAAAATACAACTTCTTTGGTGATATTTAAAGGCTAAATATAGCTTAGTGAAGACTACCTTCCTCTAAAGTCAACGGGAAGAGAACGGCACCTTTGCAGCCTTTAGAGTTCAAAGTTATTCAAAGTCAGGGAAGAGTGTGAATCCTCTCTGTAAAATACAAGAGGTATCAGGTATCCTGTGAAGGGAACCTGGAGGGGTGGGGGGACCCAAAGTAGACTCTTCCTCCCCCATGTACTGCCCCGTTCCCTGGCCAAGCTGGAATCTGAACATGCCAGCATGCTTTGGAGAAGAGGACATGTCCTGCCTCTAACTTGCTTGGCTTGGACAGGTATTTCCAGCAGATCCACCTGACAGCATGCAAGGCTAATTACCTCTCCCCAGACCCTAATGGGAGTTTTTCGCATGGTATAGAGCTCCAAATTCTTGTGTTCCCACTGGATCCAGCCATATCTTCTCCCTCATTTTAGCAAAGCCTAAGGCAAGATTCAAGAGAAAGAGGATGTCAAAGATCTGGAGGCTAAGCTGGCATTACCCTGGCAGGACAACAGTTAAAGGCTTCCAGAGCAGATAGGAGGGCTAGGGCCAGGGAAGAGATGAGCAGAGAAAGGAAGAGATGATCCTGCCACACTGGGACATGAAACATGATCTTGGTGATGCTTGCAATATTAGATGTGTATTAAGCACATTATCCCCCTTGCCTTATGAAAGTTTACACACAGTATGTGTCAGACAGCTTTTACAGGAGGAAAAAAAAAAAAAAGGCAGTTTGAGAACAGCGATCCAGAGGGCAGCAGAGAACAAGCAAATACCTTGAACAGCCTTTTCACCCCCATCTACTACCTGCTTAAGAAATTGAAGATGAATGTAGCCTTCTCCAGGGTCTGGAGTTACCCCTTGTGCATACTTTTGTCATTTAGTATCCCTACCTTACAGACTGTCTTGCTTGCATGCGACAGAAGTTTCTGGTTTGGGGAGTTTTGAAGGGAGGCTGAAAGGGTAAGGGGAGGTTTGCATCCCCATTTCACTGACAGTTAAGTAACGTCCTTTCTTACTCACCTTTATAATTTTACTTGTTAGCAACTTAAAAATGGATTTTTTTTTTAAATATTTACGTATACACATCAATATTTGACACAAGTTAATAAAGGTAGAAACTTGTCATGGTAACCCCTAGAGAAAAACATGAAGTTGTGAGTTGCTTTACGAACATAAGCGAATCAGAAGTAAAATAGTTCTGTAATTTCTCAGATTTCTATGTATTTTTTTCGCTTGGTACAGTTTTACAATAGATGTCTGTAAACTTTCTGAAGGTTCTGGAACAGGCTTAGGTAGAACACACTGATACTTCCCATGAAGAACAGAATATAGATAGACAAAAAAATAACATTTTGGTTTTGATCAAAGCCAATTGGAATTCATTTACCTACTTTGTCAAGTACTGGTAATTATCCATATTGTCCAGATAATTCTTTACTTTATGTATTTCTTCTTTTTTTTTTCATTGCATATTGAGTTTCGGGAGCTATAGGAATCTGCACACAACCAGATGCAAGCTTTCTAAAATGTGCAAAAGCACTAGAGAATTTGGTGCAATGACATCACTGTTGGAAACTAAGGGTTGTAACACCTTCTGGCTAAGCATGGCACTGGTAAGAACTTCAGATAGGAAACAAACCAAATAAATCCTTGCAGACATCTGGGAGCAAGGAGAAAGAGAAGCAATATTTTTGAAGTCTGCCTAATTTAAAAAACAAGCATATGGCTGCAGGCATACAATTTGTGAATTCTGCCACTCTACCTGTCACTTCCAAGTTTATAATAGCATACTGCACACTTCAGCAGGACATGAAAAGCAAGGATTTTATCAACAAAACTAAACATTCTTTGCCCCAATGTATGGTTTTAATACATATATTCCTTAGATCCTGGCATCCCTCTCATGCTGGCACTGCTAATCCAGATGCACATTTGCCCAGAGTTCATCTTTCAACATCTGTTCCACAAAGGTTCATCCTCTCTTTTTCCTACATCTCCTCCAGCTCCCTTTTCCAGTACTCATTCAGAAAAAGACTTTTAGCTATTATATTTATACTAAAAAAACTTAACTCCACTTGCAAGTTCAGTCTATTTTCATTCAAATGGCAGAACCTTTTTGATTTCTTGGTATTTCTTTGCCATATCATGCTATTAGATTAAACCCCAGAAGCGCAAAAGCTTACATTCACAGTAATTTCCTAAATCCTTTTCTTACTGTCCCCATCTTAGCTACCAAAGAATGCCAACAGTCACTTGGCAATACTCGAGGGAATGATCCAAGAACTAACTTAAAATTATTTATCTCACTGAACTTAATGAACTGAAACCAGATGATGATTAAGTCTTGCCACTTCCCTATAAAGGAGGGGATACATTTAATACTCCGTCTTTTCTTTGTCTGGATAGCTCTATTTCTCTTTTTGATGTGCTACCTTGCTCCTAACCCATTATTATATCCTCTTCTGGTGATAATGCGGTAAATATTATCTTGTCTCATCATTTCAAGAGATACATCTTGAGACAAATTCCACTTCAGAAGGAAGTTACCTTTTTTTTTTCCCCCATGCCTTAACAGATTTCTCTTTGCTCTTCTCTTTTGCAAGGAGAAACACATTAACAACAGTCCAAAAACTCACCAGATAACTAATTTCAAGCCTATGACTCCCAGAGCATCTGTAAGGTAATTTAACAGTAGCAACACAGCTATTATACTATAAATACTGCCTGTGAACTTCATATGATCTCAATTTAAACCATGCATTCTATATTTTGCCATATTTATAAGACATGCTGTCTGTCCTTTTCATTATTGCACATGGAACTCATGACACATTCTCCCACAGTGGATTTATATATTTAGTTGGATATTACAACCTATTTATGATCAAAGAAAATGTCTTAGTACCTATTTCAGAAAGGAAAATTACTGCTCAGGAAGATTAAAACTGGTATTTTCATCACATCCTTTCTCTCTTACAAGGTTGGAAGGAGTCGTGGGTTTGAAGTAGCAAAACTTAGAAAGGAAGGTACAAAAAAACAGAAGTGCTAAAAATTAATGGATAGAAACAGAGATGTAGGATTGCATAGTTTACTCAAGTATGTAATAGTACTCAGAATCAGAGGCTGTATCAACATTTTACTGGCCAGGCAGCTTCTCTGACAGTCAATTATTGTATCTGCATCTACAAACAGAACTGATGTTTTTTTTTTTAAACAGAGAACACAAAGAACCCAGCAATTTAATGCAGACATCAACATTTACAGTAGAAAATACCTTTCAGCCTTACGTAATCAACAGTTTTGAACAGAAAGTCTTACAGCTAAAGTACCTCTGAAGGAAAAGTAATTTGTGAAAAGTAAATTAACTGTATACACAGTATGATATTATAAACAAAATGATAAATAATTAAAAACTAAGCAAACTCATGTTTTACTGGCTGAAATGATCTTCTGAACAATACGGAAGTTGACGACCTGTACTCCAATAAGAGTCCTTGTATCTGAGAACTTCAGCTGGAGTATTTTCAGTTTAATGGCTTGAACATAATCTAAAGAGAGTACTGTGAGTGTCTTGGGTGAGTATTGACCATATTTACCTTTGTTCTCATAAACTTTCACATGAAAGTTTGACTAAACATATAAATCAAATACCAGAAATATTTGTGAAATTTTTTTTTAACTGTTTTGAATTTATTTCCAGCTTTTACCTTAAGAGCACAGAAGATGCAAGAGTCTCCCATACATTTGTGCTTTGTGATTTGCCGGAAACTACGTCGAAAAATGTCCAGGTGCCAAAGAACCTGAAATACAAAAAAGGGCCACAGCCAATGTTATTAATATATGACATAAAATACTGCACAAAACTCCAATTAAAACTGCACATGCTAAACAATCACAGGAATAGCCTAATTCCAGTGATGATCATTTTTAAAATGGAAGGCCTTTTATCTCTCTGCAAGTTGATAGTTTCATCTTTGTTCCTCAGCTGTTGCATTCACTTACGTTAATGTACAGTAGGACAGCCCTCTGAATTTCTTGCCATGTGCTTTTAGATTAAAGAAACTCACTTCTTGTCCATGTGCTAGTCCCATCTTTAACAGCACTTGCCCTGACTGCTCCCCCTTGCTGACACTACATTGTGCAGGCAACCAGGAGGCTGGGCAGAGCTGCCAAGAATATCTCACCAACTGCTGGGACCAAAACCTGTCTGTCATTCCACCTCCTAGGCAGCCTCCTTGTTCTGAGCAGGAAGGCCAAATAATGGGAAAATGGAGCACTAGCAGCATATATATTAACAAGCTGTCATGCCCAATATTATCATTAGGAAATACAATCACATGCCCTGATCACTGTCAGATTTTTAACCCTAATTTTGAGGGCAGTTAAACTCTTCTCTCAGGACAAGCGTGGTGGTAACACCAGGTATACGATCACAGAATATAAAAGCAAGCAGGCTTCTCTATGCCCTGCTAACAGCAAGAAGCAATGCTTGCTCTAACAGCACCAAGTTTTATGCTTAAGTTTTACCAATAAATCTGTGTAATCTTGGCCAATGATCTAAATTCTTACCTGTAAAACAGCAACAATACTGATCTCTGAAATTTTTCACAGTCAGCTCTTTGTATACACAACGTGGCTGGTGCTGCCCATTTCAGCTTCAACTAACAATAACTGGACCTTGTAAGCCTCAGAGCCACCAGCCTTTCAGGACGCAGAAGCTTTCACTGAAAGAAGCCCTGACCTAAATCACGTCCTGCCATGTTCCGGAGTGGCAAGGTCCAGGCTGGCATCTGACTGGGTAAATGCTCTGTTAGCATAAAGAGAGGAACCAACATCTTATTTCCAATGAACTTGTCCAGAGCAACTAGGTAGAAAAAAAAAATCAACTGCCTGAAAAAAGTTGTGCTGGTTTCAAGAAGTATTTCCAGCAGGAATAATTTGTTAATTAAACCACAGCACACAAACATTATCTAAAGTTATATTTAAAACCACATTTATTGAATATTTTAATCTGTAAAGTTTCCCAAAACTTCAGAATTGTCATGGCTATGCTTATACTCAAACTTTCCCTATACTTAAGGGCCTGGTAGGCAACGTAAGACTTTAGATCCATCTAATTACACACAACATTCCTGAAGAATGACTACAGACTTCATAAAAGACATAAAAATAATACATTTAGGAACAAGTCCAATTTCTTCATGTAATTGGCTTTGGAGTTTATCCTCAATATCTATAGAAATATTTAAGAGTAAGAAGCAACAAGCATTAAAGAGTCTCTCAGACTATTGCTGAATGCTAAAAAATTAAAATTAAAACCAACAGAAGTACATACATTTTATGAAATTATTACCATCTTGCCTTTTTTTTTTTTATTCAGCTTTGTCAGTAAATAATTTTGGTATCCTGTCTCTCTTAAGCTTTAGAAGGAAATGGCTTATGTAGAAGACTAAAGGTCAGGATACACTTTCATCTTCATGCATGGCATGCAGCTGTTAGGTACTACTCAGTTCTGAGCTAAGTTCAGTAACTCAGTATTAGGAGGCAGCTAGTGATTACACCTTACAACTTAACAGAAGCAACAGAGTACATAATTGGAAACTTCACTTACCACTTTTCTTATTATAAATTCTCTTTGTACCTAGACCTACATTCACAGTTCATTAAGCCTTTTGGGGGTCACTGGTGTTTTACTTTGTATTATTTACATCCGGGGGTATCTTGAAGCCTGAACCTAAAGTCAGCTGAGAACCTAATGATGCCCATGGGAGAAAAAAGGGGGAGGAAACAGCAAAACACCATAAACCAAAAACACACAAAAAACGCAACCACAGAAACACAGTCTGTGCTACACAGACAAGTTATATAAAGGGATGGAAAGTGATGTGAAGAAAGTTTCAAACCCTGAAGACAGGATTTAACATCTCAAACATCAGACATTAAAAACCTTTAAATGGTGACAATGCCACTATAGGAGCCATGCCACTCCACTGAATTTTGACACAGGAAAAGGTTTTTCTTCTAGATAAAAAGGTTAACACTCAGTCATCTAACCTAAGCATCTGCAAATAACCAGTTAAAAGAAAACCGCACAAAAAGAATCTTGTATAGGTATTATCCTGAACTTGACTGGTTCAATAAAAAAATTATATATAAAGTTCAACAAAAAAATTAAATACTGCAAGCTATGCAATCTTCTATTATATTTGAATAATTTTTCTATATACACTTTCCACTTTGGTTGACATTTTACAAGTTTACACAAACAAGAGACTGAAGTACACTACGTGATGACTATTCAAATGCTGTCAATTTCAGCATGAAACTCTGAAAATTAAAAAAGGCTGCTCTATAGCTCAACTAGTCTGCACTTCCACATATGTCTTTATTCTATCAAGACCCACAAACAATTCTGTAGTCAAGCCTGGCTCTGTTGAATAGTCAAGCCTAATAAAATATTGCAATAGACAGAGGATAAAGAAACAAACATTTTTTATTCTGTGCTCTTACCTGTAGTGCGCTGTTCAGGAAGCAACTGTTCTGCCCTGGTTCATTGCTGAGACCTTTACTGGGTGCTATTGAGGTTGCATTTCGTGGAGTAAACATGCCCTGTACATTCCCCCGACCCACAGAAAAGTAATTTCTTTTCCAAGACATTCTCCTAGTTTCAGCTGTAGAATATGTAGGCTTAGGCTGGCAGAGTATTTGACTTGGATCAGACCCCTCCTTTCTTCCACTGAAATTCAAAACTAGAACATCCAATCTTCTTTAAATTATAGTTTAAACAGAACTTATTCTTTATCAGGACACAAATGGTTTGCTTCTTTTATATCCAGCCCAGGATGCTATTCTTCATTTGATGCCTATGTATGCAAAAACCTCTTTTACAAGCAGCCACATACAAAGTTTGCAAATGGAAGGAATCCATGGTCATGCAAGTTCATCTGTTATGCTGCTTCTCCCTTTTCCAAGCAGGCAGTGACTTCAGGGAACAAATGGCAAATCAAGTTGGTCCCAGAATCACGGAGCAAAACAATAGCTACCTCCCACACCCCAAAACCCCCAGCTTCAATCCTTTTATAATCCTCCTGCAGAAGACGGGAAAAATCCAACTAGCAAGGGAGCAGAGAAACCAAAACCAAAATAAAAGCTTGGCAACTCCCTTTCAGTTACATCTTTCTTGGATGATGAAAGAGACATCATCCTCACAGGGGAAAAAGAAGCGACTCCAGGACTTTAGAGCGGAGAGCTTTTAAGCCGCAAAAAGTCTCCAATACAGTTGTTTTTATTCTGTGTGCGATCTTTAGAAGTTTCTTCTCCTGGTCCTCCTTTTGCAATCGGAATGCCCAGCCGTGCCAGAAAGCTTGAAAGAGAAAAATAATCAAAGGCTTACATCATTTAATTACACTCTTGGTTTTGTGGTGTTCTGCCAAGACCAGTGTTGCCTCACCTCCCACAATACGCTGAAATCTTCTGAGACAAAGCAAAAAATATAAACCTTCCTCCACCCAAAAAAATAAAGTAACATGGAATAGAACAGAGAATTGTGAGAAAAGTATACAAAAGAAAGAGGGCTGGAGTACGTTGAAAGGGTTAAGAAGGAAGTCAGATTAATAAAAAATAAATCACAGTATTCATGTGTACCTATGGCAGTTTTCATATGTATTCCTGACAATTTTATCAGATCTTCTAGTCACTCAAATAGTAGTATGAGGATTTGTGATTCTGCGAATAAACACTGGCACATCGTTTGCCCTGTGAAACTGAGATTTTGAACTGAACCTGGAAGGCCAAACTGACAAAGGCAAAGGCTCATCCCGAATTCAACAGCCCACAGCTCTATCCAGAACAAAAGCGCTTCTGAATTTACTTAATTAGAAACCATCTCTTTCTCTATAAAATGCTACTTAATCTAGGTACAATGTCTTCCAAAAGACATTGGTGCTTTGAAGAAGCTAGAACTATTCCATAGAAAGTGTTCTTCCCATGACAAGTGCACTTTTTCCCTTATCTCAAAGGAAATACCAAACAGAATTTGACGCAAAAAAATCCTAGAAACAGGAACTACAAGCTCCATGGCAAACCATTTTTCAAAGTTCTCACAAATGTAGTCTATCTGTATTTACTTTACAGTCAATTGCATAATATTTTCCTGGGACATTCCCAATGACATTTTTGATACACATAACTGAATGTACCTATTAAGGCTGGTATAAGCAAGATGACTATTTCACACATACTGAAATAGTAATTTCAGCATGAAGTCACTATAAAATAGATACACATACAGTTTGTACAAAGATTAACTAAGAGCGTATTTCCTTACAAAGATATCCTAGGTGTCTGTGAAGGCATGCTTTTTTGCCTTTCACACAATTATAAATACACCTGTCAAAACTCAGAAGGAACTTCCCCAACATCTGCAAATGTGATACAACAGCCTTACCCATTCCCTTCTAGTAATATTTTGTGTTTCTATTAAACTCATTCTACAAACATTAATGAAGTCTCAGCATTGCTTTAAGGCAGGTAAATACCTATATACAGATGAATATTCTTCTTCATTGCCAGTATGTCATGCAAAATTTTCAGAGGCGCTTGCAACCCTGCAGACACAGACCATTACCACGCCTGTCGCACAACATTCCTGAGCACTGAACGTATACAGGAATCGTTTCAAAGCAATTTCAGTCTCAGCCCCCTTTCTTTGCTCAATCCCTTAATGAACCCTGAACCAACCATACTGTGTGAGATAATTCAGTTTCAAGCAACAATTTAAGGATTTCTGTACACCAACGCCACTTGCAATAGGTACAATGGCTAAACCCGTGCTGCAGAGATGGAGCAGGACGCTGTGTGAATGAGCTGAGGCAAGCAGGTTCTGTGCTACCTGAACAGGCTCTGTGCTACCTGAGCTGAGGCAAGCAGGCTCTGTGCTACCTGAGCTGAGGCAAGCAGGCTCTGTGCTACCTGAGCTGAGGCAAGCAGGTTCTCTGCTACCCACAAAAAACCCTGAGCTAAGCACGCCATCATCTCTTTTTCATAGCATCTATGAAACGACAGATAATCCAATCCAAAACATACCCAAAATGCACAGCTATGAGCAACACCTATTCAGTGGACTTCAAGTTCATAGCAAGATCCTGCCCTCAAACTGAGCTATAAAACTAAGGACTTTTTGAGCCAAGCTGTCTCTGTTATGATAAAGCAAATATATATTTTTTTTTTATTGCTGTGGAACCAAAAATCAGATGAGCAGCTTTGTGGATCAGATGTCATTGCAGTGAGATTACTGTAAGCTGGCTAGGACTCTTGCAGTAACCATGCACACTTACTACCTGCACTGCATTTGCACAGGCTTAGCAGAACTGACTTCTTACTACATATTTGCTATGATCACTCATAAACTCAAGTTCAGTTCACTCATTTGGCTATACAGCCTTTGCAGAGCTAAGAACAAGCAAAAAACACTTAAGCTGGTAACCCCTCACTTATGACAAAGCCACATCTCTGGAGATCCATGGCAGCTTCACACTTTGCCAGCCTCTAAAAGTTTATCAATGTTATATAATAACCACAAAATAGAATACTAATTAATCTGAAATCTATGGAAGACATTATTCATATGGATTATTTATGGTCTTACTTAGCTTCTGCTCTATCATATTTTATGATATAAAATATCAAAACAGGGTAATAAACAGCAAGCAGGAAAAAAGAATTACAATAAAAACCAACCATCATTATTAAAACGTCCTGTTTTTTTTTTTTTCCATCATCACCCTCAGTAGGAAAAAAAGCTAACCCTCCTGTACTTTAAACACCCAATATACCATTGCTAAGAAAACAGCACTTATCTGTAAGGGAAAGAAAAGCCTACTGCTCTGCAAGCCTATCAGCAGATGTAGGCGTTCTCCAAACATGGTACTTCTCCCAGATACTGTGTTAGCTTGTAAGTGGTCCCAGTCAGAGAACTAAAGAAAAACACAAAATTTACTTTCTGAAATAAAATCACGGTAACACTTTGATGATGCATGTCACAAGCTCCACAGAATCACAGCTAGGTGAGAAAAGACTTACATGTATTCTTTCCAATTAAAGGAGTTTTTCAGAAAGACTGCTGCCCTATTAAAAACACATACAAGCCAACGGGCTCTTTAACAGTACAAGGAAACCCCCTACAATCGAATTGCTAATGGCATTTCCCAGCCTTCTGTAGCATTTTAATGTTAAGTGACAACTGCAGATCCACATTAGTCTTATATTAAAAAAAAAAAAATAAAAAGCAACAAAACAAAAAAAAAAAAGAAACAAAACCAAACCAACAAACAAAAAACCACCTCAGACAGATTCAAAAGCTGTAGCTACTGTATGTCCCAGCGGTATCTTGGCATTGACTCGCAAAGACTGAATCTGAAGTAAAACAGAAAGATATTATCAGACTTGAAAAAACTTTTTATAGGAAAGAGAGAGGGTTCTCATAGCTGGCAATGTTATTAATACAGAAACATGACCAAGACAGGAAGAGTGCCAGGCGCAAAAGCATAAATGATGCCCTTAGTTCATTACTCAAAACATTATCTTAGAGAAACAATGAACTGAGACAGAAAGACTATATACTTTAAAGGTACTTGGATTCTGCTTACCATATTAAGAACACTATTCAGTGGACTAAGGCACTAAATTGATCTAGTCAGCAGGCTTAAAAAAGCTAACTATGTCCCTGAAAAGCTGCATAGATTTGTAATAACGTTACACAAACTTTATAATAAAGAATACTATATTTAAAAAAGAGTATATAACTAAAAAAATATATTAAATCCAGCATTCCAGATCTTCCCTTGAATTCAGGCTGCTTGTCAACAGCGTTCTTCAGGAAGGAGGGCTCCCAGCTGCAGAGTCGGGCTCAACAGACAAGAGAAGGGCATGGGGCAACACTACCTGTCTCCAGCAATGCAACCGCAGAGCAAAGCTGACCATGGTTCTAGCACGTATTTCCAGCCTGAAGAAACCTCATCCTGTCCTTGGGACAGAAGAGCGAAGCATTCTACACAGAAAAGGTCAAGTCCCTGTTCATTTTCATATTCATTCACTAAATCAATCCAATGGAAACAAAACAGCCCAAGTTGCCTCCTTTTTTCTCTGCTGAGGTTCCACCATCACTGCTCATTTTAAGGGAAAAAAATGATAAAACAAACAAAAATAATTGTAACATTACTCTCTTACTGCAGTCTCATGCCGCTCTGAACATTTTAGGCTATTGCTTGTTGAACCATTCCAGGCACATGGCTGACTTAAAGCAATCCATCTAGAATAGGAGATGTCTCCATTTAGCACTATAGCTCAAACCACCAATTAAGTATGCATCACACATCTTTAAGTAAGACCAGAGGTCCATTATTTTTTTTTTCTGAAGAAACTTTCAAAACACAGAACAAATGCTTCAATGTTTGAATGTGTGCAGGTTCAGATAACAGACACCCACCCCCCCCCCCCAAGATCCCACCCCCTTTTCTGTCAGTAGGGAGTAGATTAATGGTCTTAAAGGCTAATTGCCCTTTCACATGTCTTACCACCTCAGAAAGAGTAAACAAATGAGGAATGGATTTTAAACAAAAAAGAAAGAATCGTCCAAGGTAATAGATTCGGGTGAAAGTTCTCAAACAGATGGCTCCCAGCTGAGCAACTCTTTTGGTGAGGAAGCACAGGAATGATCCCCTGGACTGATCCCATGGCTGTTCTCAGCTAGACAGAAAAAACTTTTCACAGCTAGGGGCCTGAGAACATACTTTCTCCATGCAGCTTAAATGATTAAAGTAGCTGCTAATTTCTGCATAGATTAAATTGCAGAGGTATGAATACTAAGAGCCTTGTTTACAGTTTAGACAATCCAAAGGACAGACAGCTTTGTAAGTCAGTCTAAATTCAATCTTGAAAGTGATAAAATAAAATAAAGGGACAGAAAATGTTCCCATTACTAAACAACCATGCAGCTGGATGAAGAAAAGCATGAATGGGCAGTGATCTTTAAGGTAAGCATGTCTGACAGAACCAAAGAAAGAACGACTTCCTCTTGAAGATGTCTCCTCTTTTTGAGATTCTTAGCTAGCCAAAAATACAAGACAGATTTCTTTATGAACCTAGATGATACAGTGTGACTACAAGAAAGTACAATTATCTCCATTCATCTCTACCTAAAAAAGAAATTTTAAGAGCACAAATGGGAATACACACCAACTTTCTGCATGCATTTTCTCAGTCTTGATTGACATGCTGAGAGACAAGGCGAGGAGGGAAAGCTTGCTGTCAAGCTTACACCAATTTGTCAGCCTTCCTTTTAGAGGAACAGTTTAATTACCTGGCTCTGCTTTTTGTACCTACTGGCTGGAACGAGGAACTGACAGCACCTGACAGTGCCACTGATGTGCACAACAGACTCCTACTTGTCTTCCTTAGTTTTCATTCTGCTATTGCACAATTCCTAATCTGTGAAGTGTAACATTACAACAAAGCTGCACCAGAGACCATAGGTGACAGGTGATTCCCAGAATCATCTTAGAAAATATACTGAAGTGCTTGTATAGGGTTACTGTAAGTGGTCTTTCAGACACCATGGAAATGTTTCTACTTATCCGATGAAAAAGTTACTATCCAAAAGTAAAAGTTCCTAGTAAAGACCATTAAATGATTTTGGAGTGTAGATTAAAAACAAGTGTTTCCCCAAATCCACTTAAGAGAGTAAGGGTACAGCAAGTCTATGACAAATGCTACAGACTTTCCAGAGGACACAAAGAAGGCCATTTTGGAGAGACCACCTCGAGATAACAGAAACCAGAATCGAAGGGATTAGACAGAACATGAGCAAACTGGCATAACAGCCTTGACTAAAACTGCTGTCATTTCAGACACTACCACTGTATCTGTATGGGCTATCAACCACTAGAAGAAACTGTAGGTAGGATACTGATAAGTAAAACTGCCCCTTCGGAATACAACTCCCTGAAGGGGCAACAGTGGGATTCCTGAGGTAGTAGACGGCTTACTGATTCTACAGTGATTTGAGGGGCAAAACTGAACAAGCTCTTTACGAAGAAAGAATCTTACACCAACTTCTCAAATCAACAAATAAACCATGAAGCACAAAAGCAACCCACTCTCTGTTCCTGTTAACTGCTCAGGCCAACAAAGCGCATAGAGATACCACGTTTTGGAGAAACACCCTGAAGTGAAACTGCAGAGCTGCTGGAGTCAAGTATAGCTTTATATTGCATGACGATATTCTTTACAGCTAGCAGTACTCCAACTTCTTCATCCAAAATACTTGTGGGTTTTATAAAACTATAGGGGACTGTCTCTTAAAACAGTATAATGAAATCTTACATCGAACACTTACCTAATCTGAATCATTTGATTTTAAGTCTGACAGGCAGCCAAATCTATTTAAAGAGCATCTCTCAGAGTGAAAAAGCAGCTGAAACTCAATGGCTTCGAACTGCAGAAGTTTCAGTGGTGGTAAAGGACTGGAAATTTCTACTTGAGCTCAAGAGGAACCCCTGTGCTTCTTCCCAACTGCCTACAGGTGCTTCTTCAAGCTTACAAAGTCTCAGCACTCATTTCTGCCACACTTCCTTAAAGAAGGACATTAGCTGACAAAACCCCATCTTCTCTGCAAAATTATGACCACAAAGATTTCTGTTCAAAATAGCGTAGGTCACTTATTCCACAGAGCTACCGAGACAGAAGGATAGCCATGTCTAAACTTTAATAAAGCAGTTAGTGGGACTCAAAGTATATAGCTGCCCCTCAAATAACCAGAAAAGCTATTAAAAACCATTCAGTAAGGACTTCTAAAAAATTACAACCGTCTAAAGGCAAAATTACAGTAAAAATAAATTGAAAGGCCAAATACACAGCTGAGTACCTAAACCTAGCATTTTCTGATTGAAAATAACTTATCCTGCAAGATGATCTAGAAGTTTCTGGAAGAAAGCATCCCTGCAATTTATACAAGCACAACGTGGAGTAATTGAGTTATAAAGGGCTTCTGTTCGAACAAACAATGAGATGAGGTCAGAACTAGAAACGCAAAGGCCACATTATTTACTTTGTGCAAGGCTCATTGCCAAAACACATTTTACACTCCCCAGATAAAACTTTCTTATCAAAAACATGGTATTAATAACCACTGATCTCATGCACCACAGTACTTTCAGCACATGCATTTGCTGTGCAGGTTACAGGGAATAGAGGCAGGCAAACCCGCAGCTTTGTGTCCTACTTCTGAAATCCTTCAGAAGCAGCTTCTCCCCTTTCTGTTACACAGGCCAAAGGATCCGTTATCCCAACAACTTCTCTCTTACAGTTGAAGAGGGATGGAACATATATATAAATAAGAAAGGCTGTCCAGCCTGAAGTAAATTCAAAACATTTCAAAACAATCCTCACTCCCTTCAGATCTTCCCTTCCCAGCTGCCCTGCAATTTAAGATTGCTGGACATGATAGTAAGAGCAACTTGACACACCTGGATTTCCAAAGTGATGATCCTAAAGTTTTGCATTGTTTCCTACAGGAAGACCAAATTTATTCTCCCATGCCTGTATTAAACAAAAACACCCTACCTACCCCTAGGCTTAGTAGCTGGGTATTTCACAAGGAGGAAAGGTGGGGTGAAACCAGCTCTTCAACCCACCCCATACAGAACTTGTGGAATTCAGATAAGTAGGGGAGAAACACAGGAGCTTCAAGTGTTATGCAAGTGCTCAAAAGCAGTTAAACATCACCAACTCTATGCAACACACAAAATCAAGACAAATAGGAACAGTACAGCTGGCAACCATATCATAAAATACAAGGTTCTGGTTTGATTCTAGCAGACACTAAGCCAGCCTCCTGCTGCCAATCATTCCTTTTCCAAATCTTCACCTTGGCTCTCCAAGGGGAGTTTCAAGATGAATTTAGTATTTGATTTAATCTCCAGATATAAAGAAATATTTTCATTGCAAAATTCTGTATCTTACAACCATCAGATACTGCAGTAAGACTGCAAGCCCCTTTTTCCTGTGGCAACTTATTCACAAGAAATTAATTTCATCTCTCTTCCAATAGTATCACTGACCCAAGACTAAAGTTTTTTTTACTTTGGCTTGCAAATTCCAGCCCAACAATGACTAAAAAGCTCCTAGAAGCTTTCAGATGTAGTCAGTAGTATTCAACTGACAAATCCTGAAATCCTGCTGCCATTCTTTTCCCGACCTTGCAAACTTGAAATGCTAAACAGAAAAATTCCTGCTCTGTAACAGTCACCTTGGTATGAATTTTCCTGTCAACCTTCATATCCCTTTTCTCCTTAAGCCAACAGCAGTCAACTCTTAACTTGTATGATGTTCACATTACAACACCACAAATCCCCATTTCTTTAAATTCCATTTAATTAGACTTTGATTTCAGTAACATTTGAAGCAACTGAATGTGTTCACACTCACATGTCCACATAGAATAAAAAACACAGGTAAGCAAGAAAGTTATTTTGCAGGAAAACAAACAAACAGAAGAACTCCAGCACCACTAGTACTTCAATTTTGAAGGAAAACTAAAACAGACTAATCTAATGCAGCAAAACACTGAAAGCAGAACAGACATTGGCCAAACAGATGGGTAGCCTTTGGGTGGAGAAAATAGGTCTTTCTGGAGATGTGTTAAGAACCTCAAATATTGCAATGAACTGTTCTCTCCAGGTAGTGTGAAAGAGGAAAATCTACATCCAGAGCAGAAACCAGTTTCCCCCACACAAGCAGCACATAATGGACTTTGTGATACCACTGGCTACCAAAAGCCTCCACAGAGGATGGGCAGACAATTCCCACCTGTGTCATGATCAAGAGCTGGGGATCGACAATATAAAAGCCTTTACTCCCTCTTTTGTCTTATCTGAGACTAGTATTTAGTATTAAAATAACAGTTACAGCTTATTCTCAAACTAATAATTCACTGTATTTTGTGTTTTATCTATGTCATCATTACCACATACCAAGATAGCTTATAATACATTCTTGCCAGACTCATAAAATACTGAGGTGTAAAACAAAAGCAATATAGAGGAGTTCACATAAAGAAGTATCAGCAGAGAGAGCAAAGAAAGAGTGAGCAGCAGTTCAAGGTGCCTATGCTGGGTCATAGCATTAAATGCTTACATCGTATTTTTCCTGCCTTGACAAAACTGACAAGCAGAAGGAATGCTACTGCACCACAGAGCATTATATACATTAATACTTCCTCACAAAAATATAAAACCATGTGCCTAGTATCCACAACATGCTGATTATTCCTCTTTTTTTAAGCAGTCATCTGTGCTGTATAGCTATAAATAACACTTCAGCAGAATCATGAGTGTGCACACACATGCATATAAGCACTTAATAATCTCAGCACTTAATAATCCTGAGTTTAAGATCATTATTATTTAGTTTTAGAGGAATAAGCATAACTAACAAGAAAAGGGAAAATCATTTTTACTTCATTTATCTTTGTATACAGAAGTATTTTCCCACAAAAGCCACTGAAGACTTCAGAATCTGTGTAGGAAAAACACTTGCATGTACCACAAGAAAAAGCTTATGGAATCAAAATATGCCATATCCAACAGCAATTAACAGCATATGGGAAGAGAAAAACAAACAGGTTGGGGAAAGATACCATGATATACACCTCACCAACAACCTGGAATAGAAGAGCACAGTGAATAGAACTCAAAGCCCAATTTCTGTTTTCTACACAACCAAGAGACCAGCAGAAGACAACATCTGATCAATGCATTTAGGGAAATTGCAGAGGAAAACACTCTGTGCAAGCTGATGAGGTGGTTTTATTTTCCTTTTCTAGATAGGAAGCAGACAGACATGACCAAAACAAAACTTTACACCCCGAACTTTCACACAGTGCTATCTCACACAAGCAGATAAGGCTTTTGTAATATGCTGCCACATCTTCTGTGGGGCTCTTGCCCCTCAAGACCAGACCTAGTCAAATGACCTCTTTTAAAGAGGGTAATGACAACTGAATGTACAACAGTCTTGAACTCACACCTAAACACCAAATACAGGCAAGGTCATGCAACGATTCCCACAAACACGGGAAAGGAGTCCTTGGATAACAGGATGCACGGCTACCTGCACTACCTGAAATTTTACTTAAAAAAAAAAAAACAAAAAAAAAACAACCCTTCAAATCTAGTTCAACACATTTCACTGTGTGAAATTTAGAGTAAATGGCTACACAAGCAAAAGGTACTTTCTTGGATTTTTGTACGCAGTATATTTGTCAGAAACACATTTCAAAAACTAAAACATTACAGAATATGCACAGTGTATAGAGATGGAAGTTTCATGTGTGCAAAGCAGATTGTATCCTATAAACATACTTTCTAAAACACAGATCTTTCATTTTATGTTAGAACTAAAAGTAAGGTGAAACCATAAGATTTGCATAAGAACTTACAAAAAATCTGGCTTCTTTGAACTCAAAGTCTGAATTCAAATATCTACGTTATGATTGGAAGAGACTGTCTATGTAAGTCTTACCAGATGCTACTACAAGGAAGTAGTTCCATACTGATTTTAAAAACTTACGCAACTCTTTCCTTACAGATTTTAATAACTTAAAATCTTGGGATCTGCTGGGAAAAAAGCTGCTGTTCATTCTGTAAAATGCAGAAACAATGATACAATTACCTTGTACCAAAACCAGGCTTATGGAGATGACGTTATTGTTTTCATTCAGAAAGGTTATTTCATCTTCACCAGAAAAGTACTGTGAAACTACGGAACGCAAAAGAGATTAATTTGTGCCCTGCTGTGGCCTGGAAAGATCCACAAAGCATGAAAGAGACTCTTGTTAAGTACAAGTAGGCTCTGTCTTAACGGGTCATAGAAGCAGAAGCTGTGCAAATGCAGTATAATACAAGTTGAGCAGACCAGTTGGATGTTGGGGTAAAAAAAGAAGAATGATGTCAACAGCTTTGATTTAATTATTTCTCTGCCGGGCGATGAAATGACACTACTGAGTGGCACCAGAAGCTCTCTACAAAAAAAAAAAAACAGGAAGTGCTCCAGAGGAGGTATATACCAGGAAAGGAGTCTTTCCACATTATTTGCAGGTAGCCCAATGGCAGAAAGAGAGCATTAAGAGGTGGTTCACAAGAGTTCCTCTCTTCGCAACTCAAAGAAGCCCATTAAATTAAAACAGAATTCCGTGGGTGTCCAGTACAGTTATAATACATCTAACCAACTGGTACCTGTGTACAGAAGAACACCCTTAATGAAATTTGTTGTCATCATTATTTTGAAACAGATAAGAAAAGTTTGAGGGTACGTACACACGACCCCACATACAAACCCAAGGCCTGCCCTGACAGCATTGCAAAGTAGTCAGCCAGCAACAAATGCTAAAGTCACTAAGTTTAACATTGAAAGGGCAGGTAGAGAAAATAGCAGCCTTGCTCAATTTTGGACAACAGGATTTCAGGCTGAAAACGATGCTTACTTCAGAGGTTTAGTTGAATTTCTTTCAGCAGCAGTTCAGCTGTTCCAATGCTGCTGTGGGTCTAAGCTTTACTGAACAGCAAGCAGCTACTTCTGTTATTCTCCCAAATCTAATCCTGCACTGATGTCCGAAACCACTTGTGAAACTAAAGACAGGGTGCATTTGGCAGAAACCACATGCCATTCCAACAGTGACTCTACTCCCAGGAGCACTGAGAGGTTAAGTACAAAGGATTACCCAGCTTCTGGCCTTAGTTCAGCCCATAATACATGAAATTTACATAGCACAGCATCTTAAACTGGTATGTTATATTCTGTGCACTCAGTTAATCTTTTTTTTTTTTTTTTTTTTCCCTGAAGAGAGAAGTATCCAGACTAAATTGATGCATCTCATCCCTTCAAGCAGAGTGTCTCAGGGATCGAGACTGGAGCTGGAGCACAGAAGCTTTGGGAAAAGGTCTCAGGCAAAAGACAAGGGCTCTAGGGGTTCTTCTGCTCTGTTGCACACAGCAGGAGATGAGGAAAGAACTGGGTCTCAGGATGGTAACATTTATGTAAGTGCTTGGTTTCTGGCTTCTAATTATGTGTGCAATCCTTTAAGACTGTGGCTGTGCCATGTAGTGCCCTTGGAGGAAGCGATACAGCTCCATTCTGGCCTGTCCCTCTTGGGGAAGCACCAAGAGCTTTCAAAGGAGAGAGCTCCAGGGACTGCAGGGTATGGATGGTCTTAGACATGGTACAAGATTTCTGACAAGTATTCGGGGACACACAGTGACCGAGAGGCTCAGAAGCAGAGACAGTGGGCAACACAAAAGTTGCACATAAGCTTATTTCCATTTCAGTTTACTTACTTCTTTGGAATTGCCTCTTTTTAAAAAGCAATATTTCTAGTGCTTATTTAAATAAAATTTGGATTTTTTTGACATTAAAAACCTTTCAGTCTTTTGTGAGCTCGCTAAAAAAGAAGGGAGCCCTCCAAACCTGTGGAGGGCTCCAAATCCTGTCATGGCAATCCAGAAGAGTCCCTGAGGCTTGCATTTTACCCCAGCCTCCAGCCCATGTTACGCAGCTGTTCCCACACCAGCACCACACGAAGCTGTCCAAAGGACAGAGCCTTCACCTTCCAACTGCACAGCAAAATGACATGCCACACATTGCCCACACTTCCTCTCACCCGATCCTGTGAAGACAAGACTTGTTGATATTGCTCCAGGTTCACATCTCTAAGCACTGTTAATGACGTACAGTATAACTTGTTTTCCCCACAATTCCCTAGACAATATGCTGGAAACACAAAAAGCTGCTGAAGGGACTACATTTGACAGAAGAGGGCCTGAGGAAGATTAGCAACTTGGTATGGGAACAGATGCATATCCAGAATACCAGCAAGGCAATAAAAGACAAAACCAAACACAGCTCTGTTGAAAGTCCTCTTCCTCAGAATAATCAGCCTTCAAGGAACACTCACCTGACATCTGGGAAAGCAGTATCTGTAAAAGCTATGCTTATCAAGAAGGGTTAGCACACCACAATGGTATTTTCAGTCACCTCATTACACCACAATAAACACGTTGTTGAGAAATCGTTTACAAAATTTACCTTCAATTTACTAGAAGAAAGCATTCAGACACATTGTTGCTATTATTATCTTTATCCATTGCTTAACCCCCAGTACAACATATAACACTTCCTTAGACGCACCTACAAGGGAGACAGAAAAAAATAAGAATATTCTATTCAGATTAAGAGTCTATGCATCCTTCCTCTGTGATTAAGAAAATAAATCATACACGTGTGCACGTGCACATGTGCAATCAGATGGCTGACTTGGAAAAATCTCACGTTTCTGTCAGTTGGGACTGAAGTCACTCTATCTAAAGCTAAACTCTCTGAGCTTGTGCCAAAATGTGTGGTGTTAGATCTACTTCCTCTGCTAGACTAGACAGAAGTTCTAAGATTTATTTTCTTTTTAGCATTCTCATCCT